>CAUYRT010035025.1:0-10152 GCA_963574885.1 Lepilemur ruficaudatus
TTTCCTGTTTTTTTTTTATTTTTTGACAAATGTATTGAAGTATAATTTACGTTCCATGCCATTACTCCAGTTTAAATGAACGATTAAATGATTTTTAGTAAATTTACCAAGTTGTACAGCTATTCACATAAATCAGTTTTAGAAGATTTCCTTCCCCCTATTAAGTCCCCTAATTCCCATCCCCAACTACATTTCAAGCATGCCCCTCCCCTCCACAGTGCTCACCCCATCCCTCAGATGTGGGTCTACTCCCTCAACCCCCCTGGTGGACACCACCACCATTTGAGCACTGTAGTGTTAATCAGTCAGTACCAATTTGGTGGCGAATACATGTGGAGCCCATTCTTCCGGTCTTGTGTTGCCTCACTTGGAATAATGGGCTCGAGCTGAATCCAGGATAATATAAGCGGTGCTAGCTCACTGTTGTTTCTTAAAATTGAGTAGTATTCCATTGTAAACATATACCAAATTTTAATAATCCATTCATGAATTGATAGGCACTTGGGGTGTTTCCATGACCTAGCAGTAGTGAATTGTGCTGTCATAAACATTCGGGTGCAGATGTCTTTATTATAGAATGTCTTATGTTCTTCAAAAGAATACTTTTAACTCTTTCTTTCTTCCAATGTTTACATCCTTATTTTTTTTGTTTCTCTCTTATTGTGTAAATTTTCAAACATACACAAAATAGAGAAAGTCATAAAGAGCCTCCATGTTCCCATCACCTAGCTTCAGCATTTAGTTTACTGCACATTATTAATTGAGTACATTGATAAAATCACATGTTAACCTGGGTGAAGATTTTGAGTGAAGTGGCACAGGACTCTGCCACTGGCCCTGTGCTAGTCACAGAGTTTATCTGTGTTGTGGTTAAAGGCATAATGGGGATACTTGCCCACTTTCTGTTGATCCTGATTATCAAGGGGTAATCGGACCACTACTACATTGGAGGAGGGAGGAGTATGTCTGGAATATAGGGGAACCCCTAAAGCATGTTTAGTGCCCCCATTCCTGGGATTAAAGTCAGTGGAAAACTACAAACAGTCAAGGCAGGCCTGCTCGTTGCAGAGATTTCAGAGCTCTATATAGTATATTCTAAAAAAGAATTGAGAACAGGTAAGGACAAAGATTTCTATTTAGATTAAAGATATTCAGTAATACAGAATGGAGAGACAGGGATCAGGTTTAATGGCAGTAAGTGAAAAAAAGATGTGGGTATTTTAGTTCTTAGAAGCTTAATATTCTTTAACTGTGATGCAGTTGATCAAAATGCTAATATATACTTAGATTATGTTAATAACTGTACCTAGTTATAACTCGTAGTTATAATACAGGTTGAGTATCCTTCATCTGAAAATCTGAATGAAATGCTCCAGAATCTGAAACTTTTTGAGTATTGACATGATGTCCAAAGGAAATGCTCTTTGGAGCATTTTGAGTTTTGGATTTTCAGATTAGGGATGCTGAACTGATAAATATATAATGTACATATTCCAAAATCTAAAAAAAACCCCAAATCTGAAACACTGCTTATCCCAAGTATTTCAGATAACACTCAACCTGTATCTAAGCCATGGGAATTGGTAGTTCCATTGAATTCTTATTGGTCAGATCAGAGGTGGTGTTTGGTGACACCATGTTGTAAGAGGTCCGCAAACTGCAGCGTCGCCAGATGCAGCTGATCAGTGTGTCAGATGGTCTGAGAACTGTGCCTTTTAAGTCTTCTTTTCATGAGTCTCTATATAGTTAGATCTTTTAGGAGAAGTCTGTGGAATGATATGGTGGCTTTCCTTAAATATCTGAGGGACATTCAGATTAAAGAGGAAACAGACTTGATTTCTGTGATTCTAGAAGGATAAACTAAAACCAAAAGATGAAGATAACAATAATATTGCCAACATTGTGGAGCTGTTTAGAGCAGGCAGGCTCTGTAACGTAATCTTAATATGGGAAATAGTAAAGGTAACCGCTAATGTTTATAGAGTGCTTACTCTAAGTCAATAACTATTCCAGAAACTTCACGTTATCTCCTTTAATTATCAGAAAATCCTGTGAAGTAGGTACTGTCATTATTGCCATTTTATAGATGAGAAAACTGAAGTACAGAGAGATTAAACAACTAGTGGGTGGCACAGCTGGGCAGTCCAACTCTAGAGCCCTAGCTGTTAACTACTACTCTGAACTACTATTTTTATCTCATTTTTAGATAAGGAAAATGAGGCTAGGAGAAATGAATTTTGCCAGGTCACACAGCTAACTATGTCAGAGAAGGGATTCAAACTGGTTGCCAATCCTAGAGACTCTGCAGCAGATGCATTGAGTAGGCTGCTCTGAAGTAATGCATCTCCTTCACTAGAGCTGTGTAGGCAGAATATAGATGACCATCAGTCTAAGATGCTGTGGGAAGTGAGTCTTATTAGGTGGAAGATTGAATAAGTTGATTTTCAAAGATCCCTCACATGGGCGGGGCACGGTGGCTCACGCCTGTAATCCTAGCACTCTGGGAGGCCGGGGCGGGCAGATCGCTCAAGGTCAGGAGTTCGAAACCAGCCTGAGCAAGAGCGAGGGCAAGAGCAAGACACCGTCTCTACTACAAATATAAAGAAATTAATTGGCCAACTAAAAATATATAGAAAAAATTAGCCGGGCATGGTGGCGCATGCCTGTAGTTGCAGCTACTCGGGAGGCTGAGGCAGGAGGATTGCTTGAGCCCAGGAGTTTGAGGTTGCTGTGAACTAGGCTGACGCCATGGCACTCTAGTCCAGGCAACAGAGTGAGACTCTGTCTCAAAAACAAAAACAAAAACAAAACAAAAAAAACCACAAAGATCCCTCACATGGTAAAATTTTGTTTCTAAGTTTTTTGATTCCAAAGATATACCTATACAATTATTATAGAACTCCATGGAGCTGAAGGCGGCAGCCTTTTCATTCTCCTTGCAATTCTGTCAAAGAAACCTAAAACTAACCCCACTAAAGTAAAACCGAGGAGAGGATGTTGTGACCAGCATGAGCTTTGTTCTAACATTTTAGAGAAACTAGAAGGGCTGACTGAAAGCTATCCCAAAGTCAGGCTCCAGAGTTTTATAAGTGAACAGGGAACAGTAGGGGCGAGTTTCCCTGCCCCTGCACTATAGACTAGACCCCATGTGGCCAGTACCCCAGCCACCTCCTTGACTCAGGTACAAGGTTTGTGGGTTGCTGAGTTTTGCTTTTCATTCACAACCATTTGACACTGGAAAATACTGCCTTTAGAGGATAGAAGTCTGAACTTTTGTTTCAGTCCCCCAGATTGATATATAGGTGTTGACATTGTTTTTTATTGGGGCAAGAGATTTATTTTTTTCTTGGTGTTTTTCCTATTTCCCTTGGAAATGAAGCTGGCAATCTGATAGGATCCTTGGCCGTTTTTATACTCTTTGTCAATTAACTTGCTGTTTTAAACTTGAAGCAGTTTAATTTTTATGTAAGATGAATTCAGTAATAAGTAATAATTCAGTAATAAATAAGTAAAAGATCATCTGGCATCTGGATATGATCAAAGAGTGATCGGTGGAAGTAAGATAGGCTTAGATAGAATAGAAAAAACCCTATGCTTTATCCTACGTAGTGTGATCTAAAGCTGGCCAGATGCTCTTTACCGTATACCATTGCCTACTGCGTAATGTGATTGACATAGTTGCTATCAGGGAGAATTCTGTAGTCCAGGTCTCTTCTCTGCTCCTTGTGTGTAACTGGTCTATCCATTCCTGTTTATTGTATCCCTGCTGAATCTGGATCTCAAAAGAAGAGGCATTGCTCTTGGACCCTGCTCTCTGTTTCAGATTTTTAAGTCAAATCATCTACAAGTCAGATAATATATTTCAGCACCATTTGAAGGAAAGCTGAAAGTACAAATACTGGTGTCTTTCATCTAATGGAATTATGGCTCTGCAGAAACCATTTTTCTCAGATTTTGTGCTAGGATGTAAACCTCCGTAAGTCACACTTATTAGAGATTGTAACATTATTCCTTTTCAGACTGAGTTCTTGAGATTGACAGATTGTCCAGCAAAAGGCTAGCCCACCAACCTCAGTGTGGAATTCTACACTTCATCAAGTGGCTATCCTCAGTCTCTTCCCCTGAAGAGCTGTCCTCTAGCTCTGTGGTCCCCAACCCCTGGGACATGGACCAGTACCTGTCTGTGGCCTGTTAGAAACAGGGCTGCATAGCAGGAAGTGAGTGGCGGGCCAGCCAATGAAGCTTCATTTGTATTTATAGCCGCTTCCTATTGCTCACACAACTCTGCCTCTGGTTAGATCAGGGGCAGCATTAGATTCTCATAGGAGCGTGAACCCTACTGTAAACTGATCATGCAAGGGATCTAGGTCGCATGCTCCTTATGAGAATCTAATGCCTGATGATCTAAGGTGGAGCTGAGGTGATGCTATCTCTGGAGAGCAGCTGCAAATGCAGATTATCATTAGCAGAGAGGTTTGACTGCACAATAAATGTAATGCACTCGAATCATCCTGAAACCATCCCCCCACCCAGGCCTGTCTGTGGAAAAATTGTCTTCCATGAAACCAGTTCCTGGTGCCAAAAAGGTTAGGGACTGCTGCTCTAGCTAATTCTGACTGACAATATTGGGACATTTGTTTACCCTCGGTGGAGAAGGTTTTTAAAAAGAATTCATAATGTCAAATTCCATAAAGGAGAATTGTACATTTTTTGCACACTAGGTTTTTTTAATAGGAAAAAAAGTGTAAACAGCTTTTGGGTATTAAAAGTTTCCATCTTGAGTAAGATTGTCTGAGTTGAGATACATTGATGGACTGATTTAGTGTTTGTAATCATTTTGAATATTAGATTCTATCTTTTTACTGATTTATTAGTCTTTCCAGGATAGGAAAGCTTCCTACATTTGGACTTGAATCTTGATACCTGCTTAATTTTCCTGTATGGCAGTTTTCCTTTTCTGTTTTTAGATCATGATATCTACTTCATAAGGGTAATGTGAGGGTCGAATGAGCTAATTTGTGTAAAGTGTTTAGAACAGTGGCTGGCATATAGTAAGCATTCAATAACTGTTAGCTTTTATATTCAGATTCTGACCACGTCCACTATTCCTGTTTTGGTTCAGGTTGTCATCCTTTTTCTCCTGCATTATTACAGTAGCTTCCTAGGTGGTTTTTCTGCTTTTACCATTATCCCCTCAAGAGTTTATTTTCCACCCATCAGATCCTCTTAAAACCAACGTTAGATTAAGTCACTTTGCCCAGACCCTCTAGTGGCTTTGCATCTCTGTACAAGGACTTCTGCAAGTCCCTTCCTCTCTCCCCACCTTTCCCACTCCCCCAGTCCCTCCCTGCACTCCTTTTTTGTTTGTATCCTTGCTCACTGTGCTCCAGTCATACTGACTTTTTTGTTATTACTTAAACATGCCAGACACGTTTCCAGTTATCTTAGGGTGTTTGCATTTGTCGTCACTTTCCTAGAATTCTCTTTTTATATATTTGCATGGATTCATCTGCTTCAAATCCTGGCTCAAAATCACTTTGTCACTGAGTCTACCCCCCAGTCCTTAACCCTTTTCTTTGCTTTATTTTCTTCCAAAGCATGTATCATCTGACGTCTTTTAATGATTTTAACATTTTAATTACTGATTCTTTATTGTACAACTTTTCCTTTCTAGAATGTAAGCTTCATGGGGCCGGGATTTGTGTCTGCTTTGTTTACTGCTGATTTCACTGTTTTGTTCTCAGTACCTGTACCTGAGAAACAGTGTGTGGCCTGTATAGGCACTCAGTAAATATTTGTTGAATGAGTAGATTACATATGTGTATATGATAGCTATCTTTTGAAAACCAGGAAGATGAAATGGCACTGCAAGGAAATATTTTACTCCAATCAATATGAAGAAATGGAAGTTTATTTTTTTTCCTGCTCTGAGTAACCCCAATATTTTCCTTTGTTAGAGATGTACAGTCTTACTACGTCTTTGTGAGCTCATGGATGATGAAAATGGAATCTATTTTATCTAAAGAGCAGAGAATGGATAAATTTGCTGAAGACCTCACCAACAGATGTAATGTTTTTATACAGGTAGTTACATCTTACAATATTTGGGGGAGTCTTTTCATTATTGATCTGATGTATAGAAGTTAACACTGAGAAAAAGCTGACAAAAGATAGGATATGTTTTTATTTTTAAAACAAATTGATTTGGTTATGTTTGGATCTGTGTGACTTACTTAGATTTTCTAATATACCCATTCAAAGATCTGCATTTCCTTCAAAAGGTTATTTAGCCTTATCTCATAAATTTTACTGTGTTGTATTTTTATCATTTAGTTCAAAATATTAGAAAAACTGTATTGTAACTTATTTGATCTGTGGGTTTTTTGGAAAGATATTTGATTTCCAAACATACGAGGATTTCCTAGTTATCCTTTTATTACTGATTTGTAACAATAATAAAATCATTTCAGTTTTTTGAAGTTTGCTTTATGGCCCAGCTTGTGGTCAGCTTTCATAAACATTTCATATGCACTTGAAAAGAATGTATAATTTGCATTTGTCAGTTGTAGTTGTTTGTATATGACAAGTAGATCACATTTGTAAAGTCTGCATTCTATCAGTTACTAAGAGTTGTGTTAGGATCTCCTATTGCGGATTTGTTTCCCCTTTTAGTTCTGTTAGTTTTATTTATTTTGAGGCTGTGTACATAACATTTAGAATTGTTACATCTTCCTAGTGAATTGAACCTTTTATCATTAAGAAATGTCCCTCTTTATCTCCAGTAATGCTTTTTGTCTTAGGTCTCTTTTTGTTAACTTAACTGTAACAGTTTTCTTTTAGTATCTGTCTGCGTTATGTATCTTTTTTGGTCCATTTACTTGGCAGCTTTTCTGGCTTCTTATATTTAATGTGTGTTTATTTATATTTAATGTATCTCTTAATATTTAATGTGTACACATACTTTTCCCCAATCTGATAATCTTTGTTTTGCTCAGATTTTCTAGTTGTTCTCAGTGGGAAGGTTGGTCTGAAAATTATTTATTTTGTCATTAACAGATACAGACCCCAGACTTTCCCTTCCTCCTAGTTTAGATTTTAAAATATATCCTTCATGTATATTTTTCCCAAATTAATAGTTATCTGGGAATGGGGTGATATAGGCCCAGGAGTTCTGCACTTTAAGCCTTCGGTCTCCAAACCCTGGGCCGCGGACCAGTATGGGTCCATGGCCTGTTAGGAATTGGGTTGCACAGCAGGAGGTGAGTGGCGGGCCAGCCAGTGAAGCTTCATCTGTATTTATAGCTGCTCCTCATTGCTGGCATCATTGCATAAGCTTTGCCTCCTGTCAGATCAGCTGCAGCATTAGATTCTCACAGGAGTGTGAACCCTACTGTAAACTTTGCATGCTCCTTATGAGAATCTAATGCCAGATGATCCGAGGTGGTGATGCTAAGCACGGGAAGCTGCTGCAAACACAGATTATCATTAGCAGAGAGGTTTGTATAATTATTTCGTTATATATTACAATGTAATAATAATAGAAATAAAGTGTACAATAAATGGAATGTGCTTGAATCATCCTGAAACCCCACTCCTGTGCCTGGAAAAAATGCTTTCCGTGAAACCACCTGGGACTGCTGCTTTAAGCTCCCGCTAAAAAAGAGAATCCCACTTTCTGCCTTAGAGTTAGATTTTTGCTATTTCTTGTTTCCGCTTTTTAACTTTTCTCAGAGATGCACTAGGGCAGCATCTGATGTAACAGTCCTGTAGCAGACAAGGTAAGACTTGTGGCACTTTCTGCTTGTGTACCCTAAGCATTGTTCTTATTGTCACCTTTCTTAGGATGCTGCTGTCTCTTTCATTTCTTCTCTTAATTTTTCATGTCTCCTCACCACAGAGAAACTGTGTGTGTGGTTCAGAGAAACTTCCGTCTCCTACCTCCTACCCCATGTTGAACATCTCCTTTAGTGAGCCACTGTTACTGATAGGACTTTCTCACGTAGGGTGCAGCAGGAGAAAAAGGTTGAGGAACACCGGCATATAGCTTCTGCCCCACCTCCTTCAGTGTATCCACAATAGTGTAGTTTAGGTTGATTGCTAAACTGTACGTGTGTCTTTTGGGAATGTCTTAAAACCTCACAAGACCTGTATTTCCATGAATTGAAGGGGAAGGAGGATCTGTTCTCATTGGGCTGGAAGGAGAGAAAGCACCAAAGTAGGCAAGGACAAAATAGCAGATGGATTATGGGGATTGGTCTAGGTGAACAGGAAAGGGAGAATCAGCTGGGAACTCAGAAATTCCTTTGCATATCTGTTTTGGGCAGAGAGCAGATCTCGTCTCATTTTTCAATTCATAGCTCCTTAGAGTCCTCAGCCCTTGCCCTAAGTGGCAGCAGTCTTCATTCCCTGGCAGGTAAAATATGGATGAATAGATACCTTTTTGACATTCAAATTGTTTCTCCAAAGGTTTTTTTTTTTTAAATGGGAAGAATCTCTAACTGCGATTATATACTATAATTTCAATAGTATTAAACTTCTGGTATGTGACAGGGTAAATAAACTTTTAAGGGCTGCTTTGAAACTTAACCACCATGCGTACCATTGTCTCTGTGAGGAAGAGTATTTCAGAATCTTAACAGCCGGCTTTAAAATGAACTTTAGAAACAATTAGTTATTGGCCAGTTGAGGAATAACTGCTATTACATAACGAATGAAATCTTGAAGAAATGAAAGCCTTCCATGTGATTGTAATCAATGTTTTATTTTCTTTTAAAGGGCTTCTTATATGCATACAGTATTAGTACCATTATTAAAACAACAATGAATCTCTATATGTCCATGCAAAAGCCAATGACCAAGACCTCAGTTAAGGCATTATGCAGGCTTGTTGAACTTCTCAAGGTAGGTTTTACATTATTTTACCTTGCCATCATAATTGAGAAATGACCTTGGCTTAAACTATGATGGTCTTGTAAGATTTGACATCTTGCTTATATGGGAATAAAACATTATGAGAAAGTACTTGTCTCTCAATTGACTATAGGAACTAGCCATTGAAAGAAATATCTGAGCAACTGCTTATGAATGGCCAGTATATTTAAACTTTTATCAGAAGAGAGAGAAAAGAAGAAAAATAGAAAAGTTAGCTTCAGTATTATTAGTAAAGTTTTACTCCTGAAAGTTTTAAAAGTATGTTACATGAGTTTGAAAAACTATTCATGCAACTTATCTATTATTTTATAGTGTCACATGCCTATGAGGTTAGTTAACATGAGGCTATTATTTTGTAATTTTGAGAAAACGCTATAATCTTGTGATTTGAACAGTAGGCTACTTGTAGAGCTAGTCAAATGAATTAAGACTTACAATTATTGAAATAGAATGAAATGTTTCATAGCATACTCTGTATAAATTAAAACAAACAACTCCTTGTGGGAGGGAGAGCCCAGTTAACCTTTTGTAAAAATGGAAGTTTAGATTTATAAATTTTGCCTAATGATGGACTTAGGATTTGTTCAGGAAATTAAGGTTTTTTTTGGAGACTGTGCCTTTGGATTTTCAGCCTTTCTTTCTTTAAGATACATTATTTGTTAGATTATTTGTTATCACTTATATTTTTTAATGAAATACAAATACAGAAGCATATATATGTGTTTGTGTATGTATAGATACATGTATATAATATATAGGCATATTTTTAAACATAATAAATACCCGCAGTTCCACTTAAGAAATAGAATGTTACCAATATTTTCGAAAGGCCCTGTGTGTCCTTCCCTGATTGTATCTCAACCTGCCTCCCACAGAGGAAACTACTGTCCTGAATTTTATGCTTGTCATTTCCTTGTTTTTCCTTTTAGGTTACCACATATGGATGAATTTATAAATCGTTCATTGTTATGTATGTTTTTGAAATTATATTCATAGAGTATGACTTTATATATTCTTTGACTTGCTTTTTTTTTTTTTTTGAGACAGAGTCTCACTCTGTTGCCCGGGCTAGAGTGAGTGCCGTGGCATCAGCCTAGCTCACAGCAACCTCAAACTCCTGGGCTCAAGCAATCCTCCTGCCTCAGCCTCCCAAGTAGCTGGGACTACAGGCATGCGCCATCGTGCCCGGCTAATTTTTTGTATATATATTTTTAGTTGGCC
>CAUYRT010035027.1:0-21294 GCA_963574885.1 Lepilemur ruficaudatus
CTGCCTCAGCCTCCCGAGTAGCTGGGACTACAGGCATGTGCCACCATGCCCGGCTAATTTTTTCTATATATTTTTAGTTGGCCAATTAATTTCTTTCTATTTTAGTAGCGACGGGGTCTCACTCTTGCTCAGGCTGGTTTCAAACTCCTGACTTTAAGCGATCCTCCTGCCTCGGCCTCCCAGAGTGCTAGGATTACAGACGTAAGCCACCACACCCGGCCCACAAATATTTATAGTCCAGAAATTGAAGCCTAAATTACATACCTGTGAATGTATATGACAGTTATCTGACATCTTAAATCTAAGCATCAAAGGAAGCTGCTATACACCCTTTTATCACATCAAGCCCAAACACCTCAGCCTTTTCTCCTTTGCCTTAATTGCACTACTTTTAAACACAATTCCTCTACTTATAATCTAAAAACAAGTAATTTATCTTTTACAGGCACACGTTTTTACATAGCACTCAATATCACAGAATCTGTTTCCAGTATCACTATCCCTTTCATCCCGTCGATCCATCTGATTCTTTTCCTTCAAGAAACATTCTTGCATTACCTACAAGTGACTCTCATCATTCCATTACTTTGCCTATCCCAATGGCAAGCATATGTCTTTGGTCTACTGTCTGACCTTCCAGACTTAGGTTCTTTGAACATAATTCCTTGGAACAAAGCGTCTTTTCCTTGGAATCAGAGTACTAATGCTGAAAGGGACATCAGAGATGGGTTAATCCAATTCTCTACTTTCACACTTGAAGAAACTAGGGCTCAGAAAAGGTAAGAGCCTTGTCCAAAGTCACACAGCCAGTAGCAGAGTCTGGATGAGAATGAAAGTCATTTGATTCCTAATTTAATGTACCCTAATTCCACTCTAGCATTCTCATTAGTCTGTCCAAAAAATACTTACTCTGGCCTGGTGTTTTGCCAAGTTTTGGAATACTAAGATAAATAAGAATAATTTCACTATATATTAGGTCATTAAATATGAAATGTCCGATTTCAAATCAAAAGTGTATTTTATCATATCTCAAAGAAGCCTGGAGAACAAGTGGCGAAGAAATCACAAAAGACATTTTCCACAGCTTGTTGAGAATTGAATATCTTTCCTTGTAAGAAGTGGTTCAAAGTCTGGAAGAAGTGGTAGTCAGTTGGTACAAGGTCTGGTGAATACAGTAGATGACAGAAAGTTTCCAAATCCAGCCTCTGTAGTTTGAGCAGCGTTATTTGTGTGACATGTAGTCGAGCGTTGGCTTGCAAAAGGATTGGCCTATCTCTACTGACCAATCTTGGCAGCTTAATCACAAACATTCTCATTTCATCCAGCTGATTGCAGCAGACACCTGCTGTAATCGATTGGCCAGGTTTCACTAAGCTGTAGTGGATAATACCAACGCTGGACCACCAGACAGACATCATTAGCTTTTTTTGATGAATATTTGGTTTTGGACTGTGTTTTCGCACTTCATCTTTATCCAACCATTGTGCCGAATGATTGCAATTGTCAAAAAGAATCTATTTGTCATCTCATGTAACAGCACGGTATAAAAATGGTTCATCTTTATGTCATGACAGCAAAGAAAGGCAAGCTTCAAGACGATTTTTCCTGACGCTCATTTAATTCATGCGGAACCCATCTATCCAGCTTCTTTACCTTGCCCATTTGTTCCAAATGGTCCAGTATTGTTGGAATAGTAATGTCATCAAACCTTGCCACTAACTCACGCATAGGTTTGAGAGAGATTTGCTTCCACTACAGCTTTCAGCTCATCACTGTCCTCCTTGGTCTCAGGTTGCTCAAACAGCTCATTTTCAAGATTAAAATCACCAGAATAGAACTTCTCAAACCATCGACATACTGTGTGTTCTTTAGCCCTATCTTTCCCAAATATTCACTGATATTTTGAGCTGTCTGCACTGCACTGGTTCCCTGATGGAATTCATATTCAAAAATAATATGAATTTTTGACTTACCCATGGTTTCACAAAAATTGCTTTAAAAAATCTGAAAATCACAAGCCAAAACACACATTTGAAAGATGAGGACGTACCTTCACAACAAACATAAGAAGTGTCAATGTGTCAGCGATATCAACTGTCAAACGTAGTACTTAAGGAAAGCAGACATTTCACACTGAATAACCTAATATTTTATTTATCTTATTTAGCAGCTGCCCCCACAAGTAGAATATAAGCTCACAAAGGCACGGATTTGTTTTGTTTACTACAGTATCACCACTGCCGGGCACAGAAAAGGCACTGAATATTTGCTGAATGAGTAAGACATGGCTACTGTCCCTGAAACTCAATTTACGTAACTGACAAACTGTAAGTCACCATGCAATGTGTAAATGATGTTACAGAAAGAAGGCCACACTGTGGGAACACAGTGCCTTAGAGCCTGAGGCAGGCGGGGGAGGCTGTGCACTGAAGGGTGAGTTTGCCAGGAATAGAAAGGAAGGAAGAGCATCCCAGCAGTGGAAATAATACGATGCCAGGGAAGAGCATGGCAACCAAGGTGAGCATGCTAGAGTCGAATGGTGGGAAGAAAGCAAGGCTGGAGGCTCAAAACTGAGGCCTGAAAGAAATTCAGGTCTACTGTATACAAGCAGTAGGCTGTCGGAAATGTGGCCTGAGCTTGGGAGAAGTTACCACTGGGTATATACAAACTTACTGAAATGATGGAAAAAAGTGAGTCAAACCACTTCAGGAAACTACGAGTAAGGAATACTCTGAAAGTGTGACTAGAGTGTAAAGCTATATCCCGAATTCTCTTCCCAGGGAATCAGGAACCACAAATTACGTGACAACCTTATATCCACTTATTTGCCTTGGAGTTATCTGCCCATGTGCCTGTGACTCCCACTTGACTGGGATTTCAGATAACTGTTCATATTTAGTGGGTAACAGTGGTATTCTCGAATTTCAATTCCAATATTTAATCAGGACTCTATTTTTCACAATTTTACACATTCATATGTATGAACTATTTACATTTTTATAATTGAATGTTGAGTAACAATAACTAATAAAGTTGAACTACTCACCATTACTTCTTAGAGAAAAGGTATGCGCTGTGTCTCCAAGTCTAATAATTTCACCAGTGGATTCTGCTTCATCTCCATCCCAAGATGGGCCTAAAGCCTCAGACGACAAGGAGCACCTGAAAGAGTTCCCTCATTCACTCTGGGCCCAGCCTCACCACAGAGGCCCCTCCTCTGAGGACCTACGAGCTGCTTCAAGCAGCTGGCCTACAGGTATTCAGACTGCTCACTGCTATGGAAGAAACAGGGAAAGACTCTCCCTTTTGCTGCTTATAATGCCTTGCTGTTTTTTATCTGGTTTGTTTTGACTGATATATAAATGGTGTATAATTAAGGATTAAAATGTATAGAATAGCAAGCACTGGTGACTCTAGGGGTGTAGAAGTGGATGGGAGTCAGGGTAGGGCATTAATTTTGCATTAAATATCCTTGAATTATTTCACTATTGCACTTATTTTATTATTTTTAAAAAATCTAATGATGAAAGAAATCCATCTTACAAGGGTCTCCTTTGAGACACATTTTTCACAACGTACTATAACTAAAAACAGCAGCATTACTTCAAACCATGACAAACTCCACAAAGAGATTGAAAGTCAGTTATTTAAAAGAAAGTCATAGCATCATGTTTAACCTTTAGTTAGCAAGAAGTACAATCAAACTTGTAATGACAATATTTTGTCTACAAAAGCAGCAGCAATTTTAAAATTCTGGTATTAGTCAATGATATTGATTCATGAGGGTGTAGTTACTCAGCACTTTTATGCTGTTGATGAATGCATAAATAGTCACTGGTTCTTTTGGAAAACACTTTGGCAACCATTACTAATTGCTTTGGCCAGGGACAGTGGCTCATGCCTATAATCATACCACTCAGGGAGGTCCAGGCGGGGGCATCTCTTGAGCTCAGGAGTTTGTGACCAGCCTGAGCCCTGAGCAAGAGAAAGACCCCATCTCTACTAAATATAGAAAAAATTAGCCAATGTGGTGGTGTGTGCCTGTAGTCACAGCTACTCAGGAGGCTGAGATAGGAGGATCTCTTGAGCCCAGGAGTTTGAGGTTGCTGTGAGCTAGGCTGACACCATGGCACTCTAGCCCAGGTGACAGAGTGAGACTCTAAGGAAAAAAACGGGAGGAAAAAAACTGGGGGGAAAAAAACAAAAACCTTAAAACATTCATACTCTTTTATTTTGAATCTAGACTAAAGAAATGGGGGGGGGGAGGTGTTGGGGGAGGTGTGTGGAGAGCTGGGGAAGGAGAAAAACAATAAAGTATCACTTTTTTTAAATATTAAAAAAATTTTCCATTTCTTCCATTTTAGAGGAATGGTTTAGTAAATTATAAAAACATTATTCAAACTCTATGAATGGTATGTTATACAGTGATTAAAAATTATTTTAAAGAGTTTAACAACTTGAAAAGACTTGATGTTAAATGTAAAAATACAGGAAACCAAATTATATAGAAAATATGAAAATAAATCCAAAAAAGAAAAAACATAAAATTTCACTCTGCCAAGTTTTCTGCAAGGAAGATGAATTATTAAATACTTTGATGATCAAAGGAAAAAATTATAAAAATAACTTGGTAGTTACTACTGAGAATTAGGTATTATATGTAACTCAAGGTTCTTTACACATTAACTGCAGTATGAGTTACATTTTAAGTCACGCTAGTTTTGAGCCCAGGGCCTCATGAAGCATATGTAATTCGCACATCTCCTCACCTTGGGAGCCACGAGAACTTTTTTTTTGAAATGGTGTAGTGGCATCATCATATCTCACAGCAACCTCAAACTCCTGGGCTCAAGCAATCCTCTTGCCTTAGCCTCCTGAGCAGCTGGGACTACAGGGCACTGGCCATGATGTCTGGATAATTTTTCTATTTTTGGTACAGGGTCTCGCCCTTCTCAGGCTGGTCTTGAACTCCTGACCTCAAGCAATCCTCCCACCTTGGCCTCCTACAGTGACAGGATTACAGGCATGAGCCACCGTGCCCAGCCTTGAGAACTATTTTTCAAGTTGCATATAATTCATACACAGAAAACAACAAAAAACCAAATTTTTCATTAAATTAGAAAGGATCATTTTGTTTTTGAAGTTATTATTCTATTTTCCTAATAAAACACCATGGCCCCAAGGAAAAAAATTTTTTTCTAGTGTGGCAGTCAATGTGTTAGAACTCCTTCAGGAAGGTTTAAAATATGAAAGTTAGTAAAATTTTCACATTAGTTTTCTTTGGCGCCATTCTGGTATATTATGTACAATTTTAATTCTTAGTCAAAAAAGCATAATTTGTTTTGATTAAATTTATGGAGATTGAGTGATACCTCCCAAAAGAAACTCTCTTCCATGATGATTTAGATTCTTTAGTACTTTCTGGCTCTTCCAAAGGTTCTCCTTGATGGGATTCTGTAAAATACTGTTGAGTTTCACCTGTTCAGAACAGATAAAAACAATACCAAAAAACCCCCAAGTTAATACCACTCCTCTATATAATAGGCAGGGAGAAGTAAACACAGTGAGCTCCCCAACCTGTTTTGGTAAACTGGGCTCTCATGAAAGTGAAATGAGAAAGAACCAAATCATCACCTATAATAAGCATGTATTACTTGAATAACAAAGAAACAAAGAGTGTTGATTTTAAAGCAGGGTTGAGCCAGAAGTAGTGGCTCACACCTGTAATCCTAGCACTTTGAAAGGTCAAGGTGGTAGGATTGCTTGATGCCAGGAGTTCAAGACCGGCCTGAGCAAGACAGAGACTCCCATTGCTACAAAATATAGAAAAATTTCACTGTACAGAATTGTGTGAAAAAATAAAGAAAAAAAATAAAAATAAGAAAAGTTAGCCAGGCGTGGTGGTGCCTGCCTGTAGGTTCCAGCTACTTGAGAGACAGAGGTGGGAGGACTGCTTGAACCCAGGAATTTGAGGGAGCTACGATGAGGCCACTGGATTCCAGCCTCAGTGACAGAACAAGATCCTGTCTCAAAAATATTAAAAAATTTTTTAAAAAGCAGGGTCTACAGTTATATACACATTTAAATGAAACATTTATGAAGTATTTCACTTTTTTAAAGCTAGGTGGCTCTACTTCATGCTCCAAGACAATCTGCTTTAGGCTAATAGTCAGACCATATCATGGCTTAGATAAAAATTTTCCTAAGACCATCAACCTCTTTTCCATCCCAATATACTTGAGGAATACACATTTTCACCAGCAGCAGTAACTCACTAGGGCAGTAATTTCAGGAGTTACATGGGTAAAACTCCCTATGATTTAGATTTATTCCTCCAGATATTCCCATGCACTTCTGTAGAGATTCATAGTTCAAACATGCACCTTCGTTTTTTTTCTATTTCCATATTTACCAAGCAACACTTTAATAGCATTAATCAACATTTATGGTACATTTATTCTGAGCTAGGATGTGTGCTAAACTATTTACACATATCGACTTAACCTTCACAACAACCATGAAAGAATTTTAGACAAGAAAACAGGCTTAGAGAGCTTCAGTCATACAGTGAGAGACAAAACTTAGCACGGTCTGCCTTTGAATCCCTCCTCCCTCAGTGGTAAATGATGATGTTAGCTCAGGTCCCAGGTAAAACCTGCCCTGCACACCTGACATGACCAGTGATAGTAAAGATTTATTTTCCATTACTGTTAATTGGCGTTTTGAAGAATCTGATTGGCTCTAAATAACACTGCTAAATAAGTATATTTTGGACCTGCATAGGCTAGACTCAGATTTTAGAAAACCTTGTCCAACTATGGTATTGCCATATAGGCAGGCCCATCTGAGCAACTCTCTCTTAGCCCTGCCACACACTACTGACCTTCCCCGGGGAATATCCCTCAGCCCTTCACTACCACTAGACTCACATAAAAGTATCTCTCAGTTCTGTCCAACCCTCTCCATCCCCACTGCCCTATCATCAGCCAGGCACTACTACCCCTCCCCTCCCTGCAATCAAGCACTAAACCGTAAAAACTGCTGCTGTCTTTATAACAGATCAAATTAATCTCAATCTCTTTACTTAGAGGTAATTTTCTACCTCTAAACCCTGCAGTTAAAGACTAAAAAGGCACAGAGCATCAAATACCTACTGGTAGCCTTGAATAAGGTGAGTTCCACACGTCAATACTTTCTCCTAATTCTTACCCTTTTATGTTTTTATTGTATGTATTTATGGCTGTCTCCCTGATTTGAGTAAAGGTTTCTTGGAGAGCAATAAACCTGACTTGTAGCTTTGAGTCATCCCAGAGCACCCAGACTAGCATTTAACATATACTAAACACTCAAAACATTTTTGGAATTAAAAAAATAAATTTCCAGTGCAGCACACCTTTCAATTTTCCCTCCCAGCTTTTAATTATTTTTTGCAGCAATGATAAAAAGTAGGAAACTCTAAAGATTTTAAGATTAATTTCAAATGTTACAATCACAGCATAGGTCTCATCATCAACAATGTAAGAATTAAGAAGGATGAGCCTCTTCTAACTTTTTGTCTTGATTTGTATAAGGATTTATATGAATTACTGTTGCTGCTGAAAACATTTTGGATAACTTTGCAATAAAAGAACAGGTCCTATGTTATTCCACCCATAATATTTTGGGTAATATGGCAATATTGATCTTCGTAATTTTCATTAAAAAACACAAAATCAAAATTTCACACAATAAATTGTTACAATTTGAGGAACGGGGTTACTCAAAGAGTAAAATAAAAATATTCAGGTTGTCAACCTACTCCTAAGAGTAGGTTGGGAGCACACGTTTGGGGCAGCTTGGGTCCATGTTCCCGGTTTGCAAAAAAATAATAAAGTATAAATTGAATTTTCTTAAAAAAAAAAAAGAGTAGGCTGAAGACAGAAATGCACCATTTCTTCCTGTTAATGTCTCAGTAACATTCAGATTTGTAATATAAATGGCAGTTCTGACAGAAAATTTTGGAATAAGGAATTTTATGCAATCATAGGACTATAAACAATTTGGCCAGAAATTTACCTTTCCATTATAGGTTAGTTTTAAAGTAAATTATAAGCAACATCCAAGTTAACGAAGAACACGATGACAGTCTAGGAAAGAGTTTCCAACCACTTGGAACAGTAAGAATTGGAAATTTACAATTAAATTTATCAGGTATCATGTATCACTGATTCTGCTTCCTACAAAGAAAAATATGCAAAAGGGACATAACATGATATAGGTGAAACCAAATTTCCATTCTTATACTTACTTTTCTCATGAGATGTTTCACTGATGTGTTCTGTAAGATACTCCAGCAACCCATCAAATATTTCTAGGAGATTCTTAATAGATTCTTTATCTCCTTTCACTATATTTTCTCCTGAACACAGAATATAGAGCTATTAAAAATTTAACCAAGAAATCTGAAAGCTGCAAAATCTTGAAATGGATATAACACTATGAAAATGCTATTTAAGAACACAGGAGATATTAATCCACTCATGTATTGAAAAAGAAAAAGAACACAGGAGAAACAATGATAAATATTAAAACACCAATTTCCTGCTGCTTGATTACATCTGAAGAAATAAAGGTGTCCTTGAATACGGTGTTTAGTAATTTCTCGCATATTCCTTCCTTTCTTCAAGAAGTAAAATGATTGGACTTAAGAAAACATCCTCTAATAAGGGTTATACCAAAATATAAAGTAGCTAAGCAGAACTTTCCCAAGCTTGTGAAAAAAAAAATGGCAGGAAAGAACTCTTTCAGATTACAGGATCCCACTTTAGATGGTAGTTTGTTCAGAGGGCAATATGAGTTATAAAACAAAAATATGCTGGGATACCTTCATCAGAAATTCCTGGGTTTTCCCCTCATATTTGTTAACTTCTATTCAGTTTGTGTAGATCATATCATTTTTCTGATTAAAACCCCGTCCATGGCTCCCTTTCTAAAATTTAAGCCCTGCATATGTCAACCCCTTTTTAATCTCACCCCATCCTCAACCTCTCCAGCCTCATCTCCCACCCACTTTATACTTGTAAATTAATCATTAAACAATCCTTAACATAGTACCTGGCCCATAATATTAGTAGCTTTTTAATATTAACTTGAAATGCTGAATAGAAACAGGTTGACAAAAGCATGGAAACTTGACGTGTTTAACGTCATCCAAAATGGACTCCAATCAACATCAGGTACGGATGGAACTCAACTCTGTGACACTCTGGTTGTCCTTGGGGAGATCACATCTGGCATTCTCATGAATTCAAACCAGTATGGGACAGAGTAGGAATTGGATATTTGGGAGAACCTAGCCATTCATAACTTTAGCCACGATGCAAAACAAACCTAAACCAGAAACTTTATGTTTTACACTCCTACTATTAATAGTAAAGATAGATGATGTTAAAAACATCGTTTAAAACTAACCAGAAACCTTGTTTTCAAGCTCTGTGTTTTTCTGGCTTAAAATACATAAGCATACCCCAAGGGTATACTCAGGACTTCTGTGTTTCCAGGATGGGGAATATACTTTGATAACTTGGCAACTAAGACTGCTGGCCAGAATGCAGTGCTTCATGGTGTAGGAGAAACTGATTTAAACAGAACATAAGGAGTAAAAAGCTGCTTCGCAATCTACTGAAGGAGGTAAGCAGTTCTGCAATTTTTCATAGGGTGGGTATAATTTGTCAGGAGCAGTTTTGCATTAAAAAGTTCTACAAACCTATTTATGTTTACAACCTTACTACATACAGTATGTTTAAGAAGCACAAACACCAGAAATGCCCCGACTCAGGTGATAAAGCAATTCAAAATTGCAAAAAAGGCGGGAAACTGTGGGATTATCTCTCAAAATGAATTATCTCCAAACCAATTTACCCATTTATTCACCTACAACTGTACCCAAAAACTTAAGACAGAGTATTTTCTCTTTGCAAAAATTTGTTCTTGTCAATACCAAATTAAGAGATGTAAATCAGGACCTATCCTGATTAAAATTTATCTCCTTAAACTACTGTCAAAGAATAAATCAACAGTAAAAGTCCTTCTTTTTGTGACTAAAGTATAGTTTCAAGTCCCCAAGATTCCCTCTGTTCATTAATTAGCATGAAATGATTCGCTGGAACAATCCTCATTTCTATCTACAATATAAAGATTTATAAATATATTTGGTATGTTTGCTTTTAGAATATACCATAGTATACCTTATTTTGGAAATTTAGTTTTTTTAATAGAGAATATGGTTCAAAATTCAGAAAGTACAAAAAGTTTACAGTGAAAATTCTTGTCCCCTTGTCCAGCAGCCCTGAGGTTCTCCTTGTTGAAGGCAGTCAGTATCGTTAAGTTTCTCATACATGCTTCCACAGTCCTTCCAATTGCAATCAACTACATATATATTCTCCCCTCTTTTGGATGGAGTAGCATCCGTTGCACGTTCATTATAACTGCACCACATTTTTCTCACACTATATTGGAAATTATTCCACTCACGTGAAACATTGTGCATAAAGAGCATCCTCAATCATCTTTTACAGCTGTGGAGTAGTTCACTGCATGGGGCTATCAAGATTTATTTAACCAGTCTCGATTAATGGACATTTAGATGTTTCAAATTTTCAGCTATTACAAACAAGCAGCATCAGTATGCTTTAAAATAACAAAATACAAAACATACCTCAAATTACCAGCTAGGATACTTACATTTCAGACCCAGATCTATCACGAACACTTTTTTTTTTTTTGAGACAGAGTCTTACTCTGTTATCTGGGGTAGAGTGCCGAGGCATCAGCCTAGCTCACAGCAACCTCAAACTCCTGGGCTCAAGCAATCCTCCTGCCTCAGCCTCCCAAGTAGCTGGGACTACAGGCATGCAACACCACGCCTGGCTAAATTTTTTTTCTATTTTTATTAGGGATGGGGTCTCAGTCTTGCTCAGGCTGGTCTGGAACTCCTGAGCTCAAGAGATCCTCCTGCTTGGCCTCCCAGAGTACTAGGATTACAGGCGGGAGTCACTGCACCTGGCCCATCACAAACTTAATGTTCAACTCTCCTGGAAAAGCTCTCATGTATGGTCCTTAATTATATCAGTTGATGGCCTTGGCTCAGTCTTATAGTTTGGTCTATTACATCAGCTCATTCATTTGGTTAATTAAACAATGCCTAAAGTCCTAACAAGTTATTTTACTAAAATGCATAATTATGTGATGGTTAAGTATATACTAACCTGTTATGTGAGACAAGCTGACCTGCAGGTAATCCAAGGCCAGAGAATCAATTACTGCTTGTACGTTGTGTGCATCATCCTCTTGACTCCTGGAAATAGCTATGAGGTCTGTGGGGAAAAAAGTCACATAATTTTGCACTTATGAGAGTCCAAGTTTTCATCTCTCTCTGACCAGGCTTTTCAGTAAGCTCTGCCCAAACACAACAGGCTACAAAGTACAGATAAAGTTAATAAAGCCTGAATTCTACACAGTAGAATCTTTTTTTTTTTTTTTTTTTTGAGACAGAGTCTCACTCTGTTGCCCAGGCTAGACTGCCGTGGCATCAGCCTAGCTCACAGCAACCTCAAACTCCTGGGCTCAGGCGGTCCTTCTGCCTCAGCCTCCCGAGTAGCTGGGACTACAGGCATGTACCACCATGCCCGGCTAATTTTTTTCTATATATTTTTAGTTGGCCAATTCATTTCTATTTTTAGTAGAGACGGGGTCTTGCTCTTGCTCAGGCTGGTTTCGAACTCCTGACCTTGAGCAATCCGCCTGCCTCGGCCTCCCAGAGTGCTAGGATTACAGGCGTGAGTCACCACGCCCAGCCCTAAACAGTAGAATCTTTACTGGTTATTTACTGAACTATTTCTCAATCTTGAATAGTGATTGGCTGAATATGGTTGACTATTTGTTATACCCAAAATACATATAAGCATGTTCTACAAAAAGCACCATGTAAAGGAAGAAAAAGTGGTCTCTAAATTTAATGAGATGTTAATAGTCTAATAAGGGAGGCAAGACATGAGATTTTTAACCCATAACTATAAGCTGCTGTCCATAAGAGAGGGAAAAAAAACACAGCAGGTGTTCAAAGAGGGTTCTTGTATATGCCATTAAAACGGCCTATTGGGAATTATTGGCATAAAAGTTTAAAAGGTCAGTACAGACCAGAGTGCAGAAAGATTTTAGTATCAAGTTTGGAGTTTCTCCTTTAGTTCTGAGGAAGATGAACCCTAGAGAAGGTTGAGACTAGAACCAAAGATACAAGCTAGAGGTCATCCCATTATTCCAGGAAGTGATGAGGCCACTGATTACATGCTAACAATAGGACAGGAAAAGAAACTATACAGATATTATAGTAATTATGATTATAAACTACACAAAGCAACAGAGGCCGTAGAGGAATCTATGGATAAGGACTCTGAGATATTTAACCATGGATACTGCAAAATGATGTGGCACCTGACAGAAATGAGCAAGTCACAACTTACAAGATGATAGATATGTGATTTATTAACTGTCTTCTTGGAAAACTAGGTTCATAAAATAAAAACATCAATCCTTATCCCTAATACTGGTTAAGGAACAGGATTCAACAAATTTCCAAGTTCCACTCAATTTTAGAACCTTTGAAGGTACATCTACAGAAAGGGTGTGACTTTCACAAACCATCAAACTGATTCATTCAAGGCTATGAGTAGATTCCATAAAGTATTCATTAAAGTGATGAATGCAATATTAACATAGAAACAAGAAGGAGACAAAGAGAAAATATGAAATTTTATAAATACCAAAGAATTTCACTAAAGGCACTAGAAACTTCTGGCCTATGACACAGACAATTACTAACACTTTTAGTACCCTCACCTGGTACCTTTTCTCCCAAAATGGATTGATAAAGAGCAATAAAAACATTAGCATCACAATCTTCAAGTTTGTGTATCCTCAGGTGTATGTGACATTTAAAAAGAAGGTTATTAGCAATGGTTATCCACTCTGTTGGGAAAGAAGAGGAAAACATTAGTCTTAAATAACACGAGAAAAAATCATATACACGTTAAAAAAAAATAAGAACCACAACCCTCACAAAAACAGACACTGAACTCTAAGAAGATAAGGAATTTGTTAGGGAATTTCAAAGATGCTCCTAGGAATGATTTTTGAAAAGATGTATGTAATTTCTTGGGATGATTTCTAGAGTACTATCATTTCAATGTAGTTAAAAACTAAAATGCAAACCCAATGTTTACTGTTGCAACCTGAAATTTTGTTTTTTATTTGCCGACGACTGGCCCAGAACTAAAATCTTAAGTTATTTGCCAGTAGTTTTTATTTTACAAGCTTTTCATAGCTGTTTTTAGTTAAAACACAATTGCAAGCAAACAAGAATATTATGCCATAAACAAGACAGTCTGTTAATGATAATCAAATGTTACTAGAAACTAATTAATGGGTGTTGCTTCAAATTCCCAATAGTATTGGTCATGTTTTTACACAATTATCTTGTGCAAATCAGGATTTCTCTGGTGCCCAAGTGGTGTTTAACTTAGGTTGTTAAGAACTGGAATGACAAAATCAACATGAACGCATTTGTTAGTTTTTCTTTTTTATTGTATTTGACGTATATAAAAGAAAACATGGGAAATACATAAAAATATTCCTAAGCTCAGAATTAGCACATTACCAACAATACGTTTCCCGTGTACCACAGTCTCCCCTCCCCCAGATATTGCTGGGATTAGCAAACTTTAAGAGTTTCCAGACCAAAGGTAATTTAGAAAGCTTGAAACACGTGTTCCCATAAATGAGTGGCGATTGAGAGGAATGCACTTTTATTCAGTTTTAGAGATACCTCCAATATGTTCCGGAAACAGACGGTTGTGTGTTTTCAATGAACATTAACCCCCTTCTTCCCATGCCCATTTCTCACAGCTAACCAAACCATGACAACTGGTTTGCACGCTGTCCTGGAGAAAAGGATGAAAGCGTCCTAGACAACCAAATCAATTCGCTTTTCAAAAGCGGTGCTAGACAAAGCCGGTAACTCTAGAGGGCAGTGAAGACAAAAAAGCACCACTCGTCTCCTATGACAGGGGCATCTTCACAGTGCTAGTCCTCAAAACACCAATACGACCTCAGTCGTCTTAACGCAAGAGCCGCGAGCACCTGCAGTGGCTAGTATCCCAGAGAAACACAAGTCCGAGTAAAACCCTTCTGAGTGCTCTTTATGCAGCCAGGATGCGGGTGTCCTACTGGTCTCGACACAGGACCCCTCTCTCTGCCACCCCATATCGCAACTCCACGGCCTCGAAGCGAAGAGGGAGAGAAACTGAGACCCTATCCAGAGCCCCCGCGACTGTGACTGGGTGTCCGACAGTCACGAGCCCCGCCAGCAGCCCAGACCCAGTTCAGGCCGGGCCGAGGCCTTCGGGGAGTTGCACGGCTTCAGTCGACACACACCAGGGCTCCAGGCTGAGACTCACCCGCTTCTGAGCCGGCCATGTCGCGGAGACAGATAGCTACCGGACTCCCAAGCAGACCCGCGGCCGACGGTGTCCGGGAAGGGCCGCACGGCGCACAACCGGTACTGGGAGGAGAGTACGAACAACAGTGTGGGGACTGCGGGGAGAGAGAGGGCGGGGCGTAAAAACGGCTTCTCCCCGCTGATTGGTCATCAAAGGAGCACTTCCTTCTCACAGCACGCGCCTGGGCGGCGGTTTGCGGGCTCTACACACCACTCTCCGCGAGCAAGAACCTGCAGAAGAATTCTCAGTTCGGTGGGTAGGCCGGTCCAGGCCTGGCCAGTCTCCCGAGGGCATTAGAATTGCACTTCCGGTGAAGTGCAATTCGTTATGTATTCCTCCGCCGACGCCAAAGTAAATAGTGCAGCCCGCCCCCCGGCTGGGCGGGGGGAAGTCATGTGACAGCACCACGCTCCGCCTCCCCGTCTCATTTGGTAATGGGCGTGAGCGCTCTTTGAAGACGTAAACATCTCCGAGTGGGGAGAGTGGGTTGGCCTGTGCTGGCTGTTTTATCGTTTTGTTGGACCTGGAAAAGGGCGGAGTGGCTTGCTTGAGGTGTGGAAAGACGAGAAAAAGGTGAAATCGAGGCAGTGCGGGAGCAGGCATTCCAGTGGGGTGGTGGGTCCAAACATGAAAGGGGCGAAAAACGGGCGACTCTGAGAGAGCTGGGGGGGAGGGGCGAGACCCTGCCGGATTCCGGAACGGCGGCGGGCGTTGCGGCCTCCGCGCAGGGGGCGGGGCGATTAGGTCATAGAGCGGTTCCCAGCATTCTTTGCGGCGCAGGAGGCGGTCCAGACTATAAAACCGGCTGCCGAGTCGCGGCCGGCACCTCATTCATTTCCACCGGTATCTGGTCGTGCAGCTCCGGCTGTTGTCATCGCCCTCCTTCCTCCGCTGCCGCCCCCGCAAGGCTTCGCCGTCGCCGAGGCCGCTTCTAGCGACTCGTCGCACCTGATTCTCTCCACTTCGTTCCCCGCCAACCGCAATCATTGACGCCATGTCGGGTTATTCGAGTGACCGAGACCGCGGCCGGGATCGAGGGTGAGTGTGGGAACTGACCTGTCGGGCCCGGCGGGTGGGGGATGGGAGGCCTGTGAGGGGGGCGGCGGCCGGGGGTCGTGTAGTTGGTCATTTGAGTTTATCCTTGGGCCTTCTAAAAGGACGGTTTGCGCCGTTTTGATATTCACGTAAAAGCCGTTGTACGAGATTTGTCAGTTAACTGCCCTCAAGCTCGTTTTTTGTTTGGGAGTGGGGGTCGCTGGGGCCTCCGCGATCTAGTAGCTGTTGGGGGAATTCAGAAGGGCGTTTGTGAGGGCTGGAAAGCGCGACACTTCGAGGCGGACGAAGGAGCCGCCGTTGGGTACAACCTTTCGGGAGGTGTTTTTCGGGGTTGCCGGGAATTCCGTGGGAGCCAGGGGACCGTTTTCAAAGCCATTGATGTTGGGGGTAGGGGGTGGCCGGCGCCACCGGCATCGGCCATGTGGCTGAGCCGCGGGTACAAAATGCCGGCCTCGGACATGGCGGCGCCTTTGTTACCCCGCCCGGCGTAGGAGCTCAAAATGGCAGCGTCGAGAAAATGTGGCGCAGAGAGAAATGCGAGACAAAGGGGGAAGCGCCGCCCCAGCGGGAACGCCGCCCGGCCGACTCCGCCCGGGCCGGGACTCCTCCCCCGGTAGTTGCCGGCTCCTCCTTCCCTTTTTCCTCACGTTATATAATTTTGCTGTCGATCGGGAGCTGTACCGCGGGATTCCCCCAACTCGGTTCGCTTGCATAAGTGTCCCCGAGAGCACCCTTGTTCTGCTCTCGCTGCCTGTGCTGTCCCGTTATCCATTCTTAACACCAAAGCTTCTTTGCTTGGAAACAAACATAAAAATAACACCGCTGTTAAGCTCCTCCCTTTGTATCGTTCTTATCCCAGATACTTAATTTCTAAACTCCCCGTGGTAAAGACTGTAGTAGTCACAAGCTTGTCTTTCCTGGTAATCCAAACTTCTGGTGTTTGGGCAGCGAGTTTCCGACCTGATAAATCCTAGGCTGTTTATTTGGCCTCAAAAGTGTGTACTTTTGGGGGATTATGGAAAATGAAATAGGCAATGTTAATTGTGGTTGAGAGAAAGACTCACTGAGGGTAGTGCTAGGTATAACTCTGAAAGTCTGTTTTCAGTGGTTTTTAATGTGTGCCAAGGGATGGTAAATAAATTTGTGTAGAAACCCGTGTATAGCCATTTGAAATGTGGGTAATCTTTTTTCTTAATTTCAGGTTTGGTGCACCTCGATTTGGAGGAAGTAGGGCAGGGCCCCTATCTGGAAAGAAGTTTGGAAACCCTGGGGAGAAACTAGTTAAAAAGAAGTGGAATCTTGATGAGCTGCCCAAATTTGAGAAGAATTTCTATCAAGAGCACCCTGATTTGGCTAGGCGCACAGCAGTGAGTAATATCATGTGGCTTCATCAAGCTATAACTCAGTAAGGGCTTCTAGTAAATCAAAATTTGACAAGTATTTTGCAAATGAGTTGATTTTGATGGTTACACTTCATAGTTGGGGAAGAGGTGGTACTCACTTTTGGCAACAGGTGGCTTTGAATTTTCTACAAAACAGTCGAGTATAATGGAATGTAGGTGGTTCATGTGTTATAAAGAGTTTTCATGTGTGAGTCCAGATAAAAATGTAGGGCACTCGTTAAACTTAGGTCTATGCCAGTGGCATGTTTAGTTAGGAATGGTTGTCGTGAGACTTACGATTATTGTAATTTGTTTTGCAGCAAGAGGTGGAGACATACAGAAGAAGCAAGGAAATTACAGTTAGAGGTCACAATTGCCCAAAGCCAGTTCTGAATTTTTATGAAGCAAACTTCCCTGGTAAATGCTAGTTTTGAGTCTGCCCCCTGCATTTTTGTTTTTCCTTTGTCTTGGCGTTACTGATTCTTATTAATTTGCTGTCACTAATTACAGCAAATGTCATGGACGTGATTGCAAGACAGAACTTTACTGAACCCACTGCTATTCAAGCTCAGGGATGGCCGGTTGCTCTAAGTGGATTGGATATGGTTGGAGTAGCACAAACTGGATCTGGGAAAACATTGTCTGTAAGTTTGGGGAAACTCTTGAGTTAATCTGATACATGCAACAGAAAATGGAATGGGAATGGAAAAAAACCAGAGTGTTAACATAATTTCTGTTGTTCTCACCCAAAATAGTATTTGCTGCCTGCCATTGTCCACATCAATCATCAGCCATTCCTAGAGAGAGGCGATGGGCCTATTGTAAGTGTGTATATATCTTAAATTTTTGGCTAGAATTGTAATGTAGAGATGTAGAATATGTGCCAAAAGATGTGATTTTGTGGTTTATGTAGAGAGATTAATAATTTCATGCAATTGTAGCTGGAGCTGCTTTGGGTATCAGACAACAAACAGGATCTGTCAGCATAACTAATAAATTAATAATTTAAAAGTAGTATCCAGATCTGTGCTAAAAAATCTGTTCCTCTTTTTTTAGTGCTTGGTGCTGGCACCAACTCGGGAACTGGCCCAACAAGTGCAGCAAGTAGCTGCTGAGTACTGTAGAGCATGTCGTTTGAAATCGACTTGCATCTATGGTGGTGCTCCCAAGGGACCACAAATACGTGATTTGGAAAGAGGTATTTAATAAAAAAGATTTTGTTTGTCACTGATGGTACTAAAAATCGTAGATGTTGTAGTTACGCTTCTGTGTTTAATTGAAGGTGTAGAAATCTGTATTGCAACACCTGGAAGACTGATTGACTTTTTAGAGTGTGGGAAAACCAATCTGAGAAGAACTACCTACCTTGTCCTTGATGAAGCAGATAGAATGCTTGATATGGGCTTCGAGCCCCAAATAAGGAAGATTGTGGATCAGATAAGAGTAAGTGACCTTAAATGTGTTATTTTTTCAAACTGAGTTCTAAATTCACTTTTAGAGTACAATGCTAATTTTCTTGCCCAAAATCTGTTAGCCTGATAGGCAAACCCTAATGTGGAGTGCGACTTGGCCAAAAGAAGTAAGACAGCTTGCTGAAGATTTCCTGAAAGACTATATTCATATAAACATTGGTGCACTAGAACTAAGTGCAAACCACAACATTCTTCAGATTGTGGATGTATGTCATGATGTAGAAAAAGATGAAAAGTAAGTTTTATTAAGTCTCAAAAATAACTTCGCTATATAAGTTGAGTAACTATTTTGTGCATTTTCTTAAGTGATTTCAGTTGGCATGCTCTGTTTAAAATTAGCCTACCACTCTTTCTGAAAAAAATCTCTTAAATCTGCCAGATAATTGGCTGTCCTCATTGATAGCATTCCCATAGGAAAAGGAATTCTTGTCTACCCTGATTTACTTAGGGACTAAGAGTAGAATTGCTTGATAACTAGTATTGCCAGGTGTTTTTTTGACTCTTAGCCCTGTGAATTGGATTCACTGACCATAAATTTGTTGGCCATAACCATTTACTACTTTGAAAATTCACAATTTTTCCTTTCTAGACTTATTCGTCTAATGGAAGAGATCATGAGTGAGAAGGAAAATAAAACCATTGTTTTTGTGGAAACCAAAAGAAGATGTGATGAGCTTACCAGAAAAATGAGGAGAGATGGGTATGTCGCTTTCCTCTATGGAAGCAGATGTATTGGAACTGAGTTCAGGAAAGGGCAAGCTTAGATTAGGAGCAATGGATTTTAAGTTTTATGAATGGGGATCATCTGATTTAAGTATAAGTAATATAACTTTTCTTTAGGTGGCCTGCCATGGGTATCCATGGTGACAAGAGTCAACAGGAACGTGACTGGGTTCTAAATGGTAAATATTCCAAATGATGTTTTTTTCTTTAACCTAGAACTCTGTTCAGATAATTGATCATGTAAATGCCTTCTTTTGCAGAATTCAAACATGGAAAAGCTCCTATTCTGATTGCTACAGATGTGGCCTCCCGAGGGCTAGGTTAGTACAAACTCGCATTCATGGCTTGGTTTCCCAGAAGATCTCCATATAATTTTTTAAAGAAAGTTTATTGCTTTCTTTAACCTCTGCATTTTTTTCCTAAGTTTTTTTCATATAAAGGTGCAGTCTTTGTGGCAAGGCCTAGGCATGACAATCGGAGGACTCGAGGGGGATGGAGGACTAGTGATCGGCTGGCTGCATCCAGTCGATTAGAGAGGTGAAAAGCTGAAAGTGTGCCAGTAATCTTCAAAAGGCAGAACATACCACCTCTGCCCCGTAATCTGTTCTCTCCGGGGGAAAAAAATGGAAGTTACCCTCACAGTTCACTGCCGTGGTATTTCTTCTGTCCCATGCTTTGCATGACTGCCATGGTACAGCATTGTTTCAAACTGTTGACTGTGATCTGTGGGTCTTTGAGTTTCAGTGAGTTTGCTGAAATGTCGAAGAAATATTTCCAAACTACAATGTTCAATGAAATTTTTGTTCAAGTTTGAAATGGAGAGAGCAGCTTTAAAAGGTGCTAAGCCTTTTACAAATTGGTGAGTACTGGCACATGAGATCTAGAGCAGGACCAACTTCTCACACTTAGTCAGTGGGAAAAGAAAGCAGTGCTTTGAAAGTTCCTCCCTCACCTACACAGTAGTCGTCATGTCGAGACCTGCCAGAGAGAGACACATTCTCAAGTGAATCCTGGCTTCTTGGAAGCGCTTGCCTAGACGAGACACAGTGCATAAAAACAACTTTTGGGGGACAGGTATGTTTTTCTTGCAGCTGCGGTTGTAAGGTCTTGGCAAGACAAGCAGTGTGGCCAGAATTTTGAACTTCTGACGAATGTGTAATGCAAAGGACCTTGTATATTTTTAAGGGTCCTCAAAATGAGCACATGAAGAGATGGCTGTGAAACATAAGTGGCCCTACTGCGCAGAAGCATTCAGATGTCACTTGATGATCTGTAAGGGGACTTGCTGATACGGGAAATGTGCTAGGGAATACACCTTCCTTTTGACAGGCTTTATCACTGGGTGGGTGAAGACTTACACAGATGACATGTGCTTTTTTTTTTTCCTTTTTTCAACCCAATGATATTCCTACAAGGAATGGATAACCATTTTAACTGTATTTTTTACAGCCCGTACCTTCTTGGGGATACAATTGTCTAACTTTTTATTTTTGGTCTGGCTGTTGTGGTGTGCAAAACTCCGTACATTGCTATTTTGCCACACTGCAACACCTTACAGATGTGGAAGATGTGAAATTTGTCATCAATTATGACTACCCTAACTCCTCAGAGGATTATATTCATCGAATTGGAAGAACTGCTCGCAGTACCAAAACAGGCACAGCATACACTTTCTTTACACCTAATAACATAAAGCAAGTAAGCGACCTTATCTCTGTGCTTCGTGAAGCTAATCAAGCAATTAATCCCAAGTTGCTTCAGTTGGTGGAAGACAGAGGTTCAGGTAAGACTAACTTTTGATAAGAAATTTGATCATTTTGAGTCACATCATTGTCTACAAATCCATTTAAGTGGGATTATTGGAGCGTGAGTAAAATCTTCGGTGTAAAACTTAAGCTGAGAAATTGTGTAAACATTTCATACTTCTGTCTGATTCTCTCTGTTAGCGTATACAATGATTTGTGCCACAGACATATTTCTAATTCGCAATTATTTTTTTGCCAGGTCGTTCCAGGGGTAGAGGAGGCATGAAGGATGACCGTCGGGACAGATACTCTGCGGGCAAAAGGGGTGGATTTAATACCTTTAGAGACAGGGAAAATTATGATAGAGGTTATTCTAGCCTGC
>CAUYRT010035029.1:0-64980 GCA_963574885.1 Lepilemur ruficaudatus
CGGTGACTCACGCCTGTAATCCTAGCACTCTGGGAGGCCGACGCGGGCGGATTGCTCAAGGTCAGGAGTTCGAAACCAGCCTGAGCAAGAGCAAGACCCCATCTCTACTAATAATAGAAAGAAATTAATTGGCCAACTAAAAATATATATAGAAAAAATTAGCCGGGCATGGTGGCACACGCCTGTAGTCCCAGCCACTTGGAAGGCTGAGGCAGAAGGATTGCTTGAGCCCACGAGTTTGAGGTTGCTGTGAGCTAGGCTGACACCACGGCACTCACTCTAGCCCGGGCAACAGAGTGAGACTCTGTCTCAAAAAAAATAAAAAATAAAAAATAAAAATGGGCAAAGGATCTGACTAGACATTTCTCCAAAGAAGATATACAAACAGCCAATAAGCATACGAAAAGATGTTAGACATCATTAGTCATCAGGGAAATGCAAATTGAAACCACAGTGAGATACAACTTCACACCCACCAGAATGGTTACAATAAAAAAGGCAGACAATAACAAGTGTTGGTGAAGATGTGGAAAAATCAGAACCCTCACACACTGCTGGTAGTAAGGTAAAACGATGCAGCCACTTTGGAAAATAGTCTGGCAATTCCTCAAAATGTTAAGCTTCGAATTAACCATATGATCCAGCAATTTCACTCTTAGGTATATATTGAAAAGAAATAAAAATATATGTTCCTGCAAAAACCTGTATACAAATATTTATAGCAGCATTATCCATAATGGCCCAAAGGTGGAAAAACCCAAAATTAAATGTTCATCAACTGATGAATGGATAAACAAAATATCATTTGGCAATAAAATGGGATGAAGTACTGATACATGCCACGGCATGGATGAACATTGAAAACATTAGGTCTAGTGAAAGGAATTAGTCACAAAAGAACAGATACTGTATGATTCCATTTCTATGAAATGTCCAAAGTAGACAAATCCACAGAGACAGAAAGAAGACAGTGGTTGCCTAGTGCTGGGGATAGTAGGTGTGGTGCAGGGGTGGGAGGTGAGAGCTACAGGCATCTGTTGGGAGAAGGCACTCATGTCCCCTGTAAGCTCTGGTGGGGGAGTCCTACACACACAGCCTGCAGGGCGTCCTCCCCCAGCTGGACGGGGCCCACATACATGAGCACTCCCAGGAGAAACTGGGGCTGCCTTTGGGAAATCACTGCCCCATTCCAAATTGCAAACATCTCCTGGATAGAGGACACTGAGGCTCATTTTCCATCCTTTCCCCAACTCTTGCACTACCTGTGATCCAGACCCCTACCCCATACTTCGCAGGGACAAAGGGTGTGAAACCCTACACTCCTGATCTCCTGCAGGCAAGAGAAAGGAAAGGGGAGGAGATGAAGAAGTGAGGGATGGTGGAAGGGAAAGGGAGGCTGCTGTCCATAGGAGCCCCCTGGCTGGCTTGTGTCCCGGAGCTGGCCCTGAGAGCCCCTTGCTGTCTGGTGACCTCTGTCCATTGCACTTGGCTGTCCTCAGCTGCATCTGGCCCGCAGCTAGCGGGGGCTGGATCTGCTCCCCCATGGCAGACTGGGGAACAGGGAAGGGCCCTGGTCCAGGTTCCAGGCCTCACCTGCTTGATGTCATTTGCCTTGGCAACTGCTGTCCTTGAGCCAGAGAGACAAGGCAGGCAAAGGAACTCCTGGGAGAGGGGCTGGGGTGAGGACCAGGGGCAGCATGTGCTCTGGGTCAGGGGACCTGTCCCCAGGAGTCTTAGAGAGTCCCCCATCTCCCACAGCAGCGTCACATTCAGGCCCTTAGTCCTCCTCACACCATCCCTGGCCAGAGATAGGCAGGACCAGCCTCGTTTTACAAATGAAAGAGCCATTTGCAGGCCCTATTTTGTGCCCATCCAGGGAAAGACAGACAGACACCTGAGAATGGTGCAGCCAGGAAAGTGCCTGGGCAGGGTGTGTCCTCATGCTCAGGAGCCCCAAGCCAGGGCTCAGAAAGCCCTCCCAGAGCAGTGAGCCTGGAAAGAGGCCCAGAATGGAGACAGGGAAGAGAGGCCAGGCAGAGGGACGGGCAAGCAAAGGCCTAGAGACAATGGAAAATAGCTCCAAGTATCAAGGGCTCACTCAGAGCCAGGTGCCTGATGTTGCTTTGTTCCATCTTTCCCATAATTCCATGAGCTAAGTATTATTGTCTCATTTTACAGATGCGAACACTGAGTCTTATGTTACACAACTTGCTCACGGTGACTCCTAAAATTTTTAAGTTCAGAGTAGGCTAACTGCTGTGACAAAGATTCCCCAAATCTCTGTGGCTGAGCACAAGTTGATTTCTTACTCACATCACAGTTCAGGGTGAGTCCAAGCAGTGACTCGGGGACCCAGGCTCCATTTGTCCTCTGATGCTACCATCTTTGGCTTGTGGCCTTTAAGGTTGCTACAAAGGGGAAACTGAGTGCAGGCTCGTGCTTAGGAGACCTTTACGGGCCAGGTGGATGTGTCAGGTGTCTCTCTCCTCCCCCCTTTTCACTAGCCCGACTCATCTCTACATCAAGGGGGCTGGGAAGTGTGATGTAAGCATGTTCAGGAAGAAGAGGACGCCAAGAATGCCAGGGGCCTCTGCGTGGCTCATGCCTGAGCAATCATCCTGGGCTCGTGTCCTTAGCCAGAGGCCTTCCACACACCAGGGAGGAGCCAGGCACCTTGGACGCATGGCAAGCAACTGGGATGGCATCTGGACTTTGTCCTGCAGGCATCAAGGAGCCACTGACAGGCTCTAAGGAGGGAAGTGCCGTGGGCAAGTCTGGGCTGTAGAGAGATAAGGCTGCTGAGGAGAGTGCCATCTGGGCAGCAGGGGTAAGGAGGTTACACTAGCAGCCCAGAGTCCCTGGTGACTCCTGGCTGAGTCTCTGGACTACTGCTCCATGGCTCATTCTCCTCAGTCCTAGCCCATTGTGAAAGCCTGGCCACCCAAGCCTTGGCCACGCCTTCTCTGCAGGGACGCTAGGCAGGACATCCCAGCCCGCTCCAGGGAGCAGCCGAGGGGAAGGCCGCCTGGCTCTGGGAGGCAGCAAGGAAGGCGGATGTGAGGCTGTAATTCTATTGCCAGCGTCTGGGAGCCAGCAGGGGTAGAGGGACCGATAACCACATTTTTTTCATTGCAGGCGTCTGGGACATCACTCAGGCCCAGCGAGGAGCCATTAACCCAGACTGAGTGTGCCCTGCAGGGAAACCATCCCTCAGCAGCCTCGCTGGGCAGGGCCTTGCAGCGGGAGAGGGAGGGTGAAGTTGGTGGGGCCATTCGGGAGGCTGGGAGGCTGGCAGCTCTTGAGAACCCTGCCCGGGAGTTCGGGAGCCCAGGCCTGGTGGGCCTGGTCCCCTAACTCTCCACCCACCTCACCTAGTACCAGTGTGGTGGGCGCAGAGGGCAGCGAGAAAGGAGCCGGGGGAGGGTGCTGCTCCCCAGGGGGAGGCCTTGGTGAGGCGGGCTGGGAATCAGCCTACATATTGGTTGTCCTTTGGCTGGAGAGGACAGGTGTTGCCTGCTGCGTATGGGCCACCTCAGGTACACGCTGGCTCCTGTAACTTCACACCCCTTCCTGCCGATGCTGCCTGGGAACAACACGCCTCGCTCCTCTGTCCCCTCCAGGCCCTCCCAGGCTTTGCAAGGGGAGAAGGGTGGGCGCCCTGTGGGACTTGCCCTAGTCCCCTGACCCCGATGGCCACTGCTATCTCTCACCCACCCTGGCCTCACTCCCCATCTCAGGCCTCCCAGGTAGCCACAGTGTAACCATAACAACCACTCCCACTCCCCAGCACTGGCCCCCGACAGGCCTGTTCTCAGGCTTGACTTGCACTGCCCCACCTCATTGTCACAAACCTTGCAAGCACTGTGCTCTCCCCTGTCCACGGAAGATGGACTGCTGCCCAGAGAGGGGAGGGAGATTGCCTGAGCTCACACAGCAACAGAGGGTGGAGCCAGTCCATGAAATCACAGGTGTGTCACACATGAATTGCCACTCCTTCCCTCCTCCCTGCCCTCACACCTCCCACTGCTCCCCCTCATCCCTTCCCTGGGGAGGGGAGCTCAGGCTTTTGATGCTCTGGCATTCTCTGGGGGTGCAGCAATGTCTGTGGACAAAGCCTGCCCTTCAGGCCTGGAAGGGCGGGTGGCCCTGGGCTCCATCCAAGATGCCTGCCTTCACTGACAGAGCAGCCAGAGAGATCCCCAAGGTAAGCAGGGAAGCTGGCAGCTGAGAGGTTCACCTGCAAGTTGGCCCCTTGAGCTCTCAGCCGCCAGCCTGAGGAAGGTGACGGCAGGGAGGGGAGAGGGTTGCGCCCAGTGACGTTTAGGATCTTAGTTGAGGATCTTTACTCACTTTTGCCACTTAATAAATGAGATATCATCTTCAAGCCTGTGCCTAGATGAAAATTATTGATATTCTAATTCCTTCACGAACAGTTTCTACAGGTGTCCAAACTTGTGGCTCTACCTCCTCCGTGATTGGGCCTTGCACTGCCTCTCTCTCTGCCAGGTGCCATCCTGGGGGCAAAGGTCAGGGCAGTTCTCTGCCAGAAATAACCCCTGTGGCACCAGCCCTGCTAGGACAGCACAGGGAGGGCTGGGCAGCCTTTGCAGCCAGAGACCTGGGTGTGCCTTCCCTGCCCTGTAATTTAAGGGCTGTGTGCCCCTGGGCAAGTTGCTTCACCTCTCTGAGCTTCCATTTCCTCATGTATAAAGCGACTAAGACAGCCTAATTTGCAGCGTGGCTGTGAGGATCCTACACCATACAGCACCCCCAACGCCTGGGCACTTAGCAACCAAAGCGCCCTCTGTGACTGCCAGAGCCCCGGCTGCCATGGAGGCTTTTCTGCCTGTGCACTTAGCCATGGCCTCTAGGTCAACCTCTGGAAAACTGAACTCCTTGTCTTGGTCTCCACACAAGGTCCCCCACTTAATGTCCAAGTTTTGGACCTGGGAATGATGTTCATCCTCAGATGCTTTGGCTAAAAACTATGAAATCATCTGTGACTTTGTCTCCTGGCTTAAATGGCCAGCAAGTCCTGGTAAGTCCCTCACCCACCTCTGCCTTCACCCCAGTCCTCTGTATTCAGGTCCGGGTCAGGACCAGAGCCCATCTGTGGCAAGAGCCCAGTCCGTGTGAGCTACAGGGTGTCGGGTAGCCGTAGGGATGCAGAGGTGGGTCCCTGCCCTCAGGGAGCTTCCAATCACATGCAGGAGGGCGACTTGTCCTCCATGACAGAGGAGAGGAGCCAACAGCACTGCTGACACAGACAGAAGGTGGGGCCACAGGGAGGAGGCATCTTGATGGTGCAGTGCAGAATGTGAGGAGGGGCGTTCCAGGCTTGGGGACTGTGACTGTTCACTCGATAACAGTTTAAATCCTGTATGTGAAGGCGCCTTATACCCAGTAATTAGAATCGAAGACAGAAGACTCAGCTCTCACGGAGCTTACGAATTCAAACGTGATAAGTACTATTGACAAAATAAAACAGGGTAACATGGCAGAGACTGGCAATGGGAAATCTCTCTAAGGAGACATTTCCAGAAGATCTTAATGATAAAAAGGAACCATGTGAAGCTGAAGGCAAAAGCACTCCAGGCAAAGGGAACAGCAAGTGCGAAAAAGACAGGCCTGGCTTTTTCAGGAGAAAAAAATATACTTTACAATCCAAACAATGTGGTATTAGCGTGAAGTTAAACAGACCAATGGAGTAGAATTGAGAGTTTAGAAATAAAGCCATATGTCTATAGTCAATTGATTTTCAACAAGGGTGCCGAGACCATTCGATGAGAAAAGAACAGTCTGGGAGCTGCCCGAGGACACTGGTTGCCCCGAGCCTGAGGCCACCCGATGCCAGGACTACGGGGGGAGGAGGATTTGGTTGTCCCCCGTGTTTCGAATAAAGCTGTGTCTAATTAAAAAAAAAAAAACGAAAGAAAGAATAGTCTGGTTGCCAGATGGTGCTGGGACAACTGGATACCCACATGCTAAAGAATGAAGGTGAACCCAAACTCACACCATATACAAAAATTAATTCAGAATGGACCAAAGATCTAAATGTAAGTGCTTACACTATAAAACTCTTGGGAGAAAAATAGAGAGGAAAATCTTAATGACCTTGGATTTGGCAATGGATTCTTAGATATGACAACATATCTAAGTATAGGCAACAAAAGAAAAAAATAGATAAATTGGAATTCATCAAAATTAAAAACTTGTTCATCAAAGAAAGTAAAAAAGAAAATCTGCAAAATGAGATAAAGTATTTGCAAATCAAATAATTGCAGATCTGATAAGGATGTAGTATCCAGAATATATAAAGAACTCTTACAACTCAATGACAAAAAGATAACCCAGCTAAATAACTGGGCAAACGATCTGAATAGACATTTCTTCTAAGAAGATATACAAGTGGCCAACAAGTACAGGAGAAGATATATAGCATCACTAATCATTAGGGAAATGCAAATTAAAACCACAGTGAGATACCACTTCACACCTACTAGAACCAAAATTTTTAAAAAACAAACAATAAAAAGTAATGTTGAGGCCAGGCACTGTGGCTCATGCCTATAATCCTTGCACTCTGGGAGGCTGAGGTGGGAGGATTGCTTGAGCTCAGGAGTTTGAGACCAGCCTGAACAAGAACGAGATGCTATCTCTACTAAAAATAGAAAAAAAATTAGCTGGGCGTGGTATTGTGTGCCTAAAGTCCCAGCTACTCGGGAAGCTGAGGCAGGAGGATCGCTTGAGCCCAGGAGTTTGAGGGTGCTGTGAGCTGGGCTGATGCCACGGCGCTCTAGCCCGGACAACAGAGCAAGACTTTGTCTCAAAAAAAAAAAGTGATGTTGAACATGTGGAGAAATTGGAACCCTCACATATTGCTGTTAGGAATATAAAATGATGCAGCTGCTTTGGAAAAGTTTGGCCGTTCTTCAAAAAGCTAAACATAGAATTATCATATGACCCAGCAATTCTTTATATACCCAAAATAAATGGAAAACAGGTACAGGAATGTTCATAACAGTACATCCATCGCCATAAAAAGGAATGAAGTACTGATACCTGCTATAATGTGGATGAACCTGGAAAAAATTATGCCAAGTGAAAGAAGCCAGAAACCAAGGCCACATACATGATTTCATTTATGTAAAATATCTAGGCTAGGTAAATCCATAGAGACAGAAAGTAGATTAGTGGTTGCCAGGGACTGGAGCAAGGAGGAAATGAGAAGTAATGGCTTAATGGGAATGGGGTTTTCTTCAGGGGCGATGATAATATTCTGGAATGAGACACAGGTGATGGTCGCACAACTTTGTGAATGTACTAAATGCCACGAATTGTGCATTTTTAAATAGTTAATTTTATATAATGCTCATTTTACCGCAATCAAAAAATACATTTTCTGACAAACTACTCATATTCAGAATACATAAAGAACTTCTATAAACCAATAAGAAAAAACAAAAAAAGCCATTTTTAAATGGGTAAAAGACTTGAACAGGCACATAGAATTATTATATGACCCAGCAATTCTACTCCTAAAAGAGGATATCCAAACAGCCGATAAGCATATGAAAACATACTCAACGTCATTAGTCCCCAGGAAATTGCAAATTAAAACCTATTAGGATGGCAATTATTAAAAAAAAAAATAACAACTGTTGGTGACGATATGGAGAAATTAGAACATTTGTGCTCTGTTGGTGGGAATGTAAATGCTGCGGCCACTGTAAAAATCAGTATGGTGATTCCTCAAAAAATTAAAAATAGGATTGCAATATTGTCCAGTAATTCCACTTCTAGGTATATACTCAAAAGAATTGAAAGTAAGGTCTTAAAGAGATATTTGTATACTCATGTTCATAGTAGTAGCATTCACAATAACAAAAGGTGGAAGCAATCCAAGTGTCCATGGATGGCTGAATGGATAAACAAAATCAGTATGTCCATCCAGTGGAATATTATTCAGCCTTGAAAAGAAAGGAAAGTCTGACACACAGTACAATATGGGTGAACCTCGAGGACATTATGCTAAGTGAAATAAGCCAGTAACAAAAAGACGAATAGTGTATGATTCCACTTATATGAGATACCTAGAGTAGTCAAAATTATAGAGACAGAAAGTATTAATATAATGGTGGTTGCCCGGGGCTGGGGGAGGGTCCAAGGGGGAGTCTGTTTAATGGGTACAGAGTTTCGGTTTTACAAATGAAAAGAATCCTGAAGGTGGATGGTGGTGATGGTTTCACAGCATAATGAACATATTTAATACCACTGAACTGTGCATTTAAAAATGCATAAAAGTTTTATGTTATATGTATTTTACCACAATTTTAAAAATTAAGAAAAATACCCTCCTTCAAAAAAAACCCACAAGGAGATACTACACATTCACCATAATGATTAAAGCAAAAAGACCAATAACACCAAATGATGGTGTTGATGTTGAGCAATTGGAACTCTCACACCCTGGCAGTGAAAGTATTAATTGGTAGAATCATTTCGGAAGACCGTTTAGCAATATCCACCAAAACTAAATATTTGCTTATCTCATGACCTAGTAATTCCACTTCTAGATATTTGCTTAGAAGAAATGAGTGCACGTGACCACCAAGAGACATATTCATAAACATTCATATTGGCTTTATCCATAGTTGCCAAAAACAGGCAAAAAACCCAAATGTTGTTGAGGGAATGTCAAGAGGGAACGGATAAATAAATTTGGGGACATCCATACAGCAGAACACTGTTCAGCAATGAAAAGGAATGAATGATTACTAATACTGAAACAACCTGGATGACTCTCCTGGATAGGATATTGAGCAAAAGAAGCCAGAAACAAAAGAACTTGCGTGAAAGTTCTAAAACACGCAAAATCAATTTATATGATAGAAATCAAATGATGTTCTCTTTGGGGGTATTGACTGGGAAGGGGGACAAGGGACTTTCTGGAATGAAGAAAGTGCCTGTGCCTTGCTCTGGGTGGTGTCTACTTATATGAACAGTCACTGAGCTGTGCACATAAAGGCTGAGCACTTCATTGTCCCGTCTGAGAAATCATTTCTAAAGGTCCCTCTGAGTGCAGGGTGGAGAGGAGTTTGTAGGGAGCTCAGTCAGAAGTGGGGGACATGTGAAAATTGGCACATTCATCAGCAAATCTCCCCCATCCTCAAAACCTGGCTGTTCAGCCCTGAACCCCAGGAGCCGACCCAGTGTAGGTCTTAGGGAGTGTTTTCTCCTACACCGCCCTGGTCTACAAGACAAGACCCAGGCCCAGGGAAGAGGAAGGACTCATCCCACAGCACATGGCTGCAGAGCTGGGCAGAAGCCAGGACGCTGGCCTCCTGGCCCAGTGCTCACTGCCAGCAGCAGGCCATTTCCATAATGATGCTGTCATGAAAAGTGACGGTGTGTCTTCTCAAAGTCCTAAATAGGCATTTCCATGTAGGGACACAGGAGGGCGGGGGAGGGTCGTTCTGAGACCAGATGGGTGTGGGTCTGTAAGGCCTTTCCACCCCTTCTGGGCAGATACCAGGAAGGAACAGGGTGTTAGGAAAAGCAGTAGCAAGCTCTGAGATGTTCAAAGAAGCTGGGGAGCTGATGGGGCCGTATTCCTTCACTCAGGACAGGATGGGTTCCAGCTCCAAATGAGAAAGGCCCAGGGAGCTTGGAGAATGAGCTACTTTCCTAGGAGAAAGCAGAAAAGCCCCAAAGGAGAAGGGGCTCTAGGGCTGGTGGCAGCTGGAGGAGCAGGCTGGGCCTGGGCCTGGGCTCCTTGTAGTCTGGTGTGGCCACAAGCCCTGATCAGCTCTCAGGCTTGCAGCTTCTAAAGGAGGGATGGGGGCTCACTTCTGAGATCCCCTACCACTGCCAGGCTCTCCCGCAAGGTTGACAGCCAGGTGGCAGCCACCCTCTGCCCAGAGGTCCTATCAACCCCAGGACCTGCCACCAAGCCTGTGGGGCTCTCAGAAATGAGGAGGAAGGAGGAGGGCTGGGGGAGGGTAGGAGGACCTGGAGTTCATGGTCCCCACCTCCCGGATGTCCCTTACCCTGGCCTGGAAGAGGCTTCTGTCGATGAGTCTTGGCTGTTAAAAATAACCCGCCTCTCCATCATCCCGACAGCAGCACTTGGGGACAGCATGTTCCAAGGCCAAGCTGCTCTCCAGGGACTGCAACAATGGGGCAAGAAGAGCTGTGGATGTTCCTAGCTGGCCCCATGGACCTGTGCTCAGTCCAGGCTTCCCAGCCACGCAGCAGTCCTCCTGGCTGTCGAGCCCACTGACAGGACCCTGGTGTTTCTGGGGGTGCTGTGGTTACCCTGGAGGCACATGTTGCTATAGGATCTGTGGGCCTCTCCTGGAACTTGCTCCTCCTTACAGGGAATTCGGCAAAGAAGCGGACACTGTGCCACACGGCTTCCTCCTCTGATTCCAAATACGTCCCCGGCTGGGACGACACGGGGCTGTACAGGAGATCAGGGAGGAAAAGGAGGGACTTGGGTGCACATGAAACCCATGTCCTTGTGCCTCAGGTGCAGTCCCCTCTCTGCTGTCATCCCCTCTGAATAGGAGAGGAAGAAGGTGGCAATAGCACTCAGGCAGAGAGTCCTGGGTTCAAATCCCAGCGAAGCCCTGACTACAGTGTGACCTCAAGAAAGTTACTTGACCTCTCTGTGCCTTGATTCCCGTATTGGTAAAATAGATGACCACAGCCCCAACTGTGTAGGATGCTGGGAGGGCTAGCTGAGTTCTGAATGTTGCTAAGTGGAGTTCCCGAACACACTGAGCACGTACTAAGCAGTCACAGTACAGCATCATGGTCAGGAGCGTTGGTTCTGGAATGGAATTTCAAATCCTGCCTCCTCTGTTAGCCAGCTGTGTGCTTTGAGCAAGTTGCTTGACCCTCTGATCCCTAATTTTCTGGCCTGTAAAATGGAATGATGACGCTTACCTCCTGGAACCGTCGCAAGGCCTCTTGTGTGGATGTACTGAGCGGGTCGTCAAGGCCCCAGGCAGGACAGCACAAGAGCTTGGGGGGCCCCAGAGAGGGGCGGCTGAAGGCGGGGTGGGGTGGAGGGGCAAAGGCAGCTCCTCTGGCCCAGCTTCTCCAGGAGCAGCTGAGGCCTTCCTGGCTGCACACACCCTAGGGGCTGGTGCAGGGTGGGGAGCCTGCGGCCTTAAGGAGCTAGCTCCTCCTCACCCGGAATTCACCTTAAGGCTGCAGGCTCCCCACCCCTGGGGACTCCTGGGCAGGATCCGGGCCTCCCCTCTTCAGAGAGCCCCACTGGCCTCCTGAGGCCCCCCCCAGAGCACACCCACCTTGCTGCCATCCCACCCACCTGCGATCCTGCCAAGCCCAAGGGTGAGGGGAGAAGGAGGGAGAGAGAGAGAGGAGGCCCAGGGTACAGGGAGAAAAAAAGAGGAGGGCAGAGGGAAGGAGAGGCAAGAAAGAATGAGGAAAGGGGAGAGGAAAGAGAGACCCAGAGAAAAAGGGAGTCAGGAAACAGAAAGCAAAAGAAACAGAAAATGTCTGGAAATTTAGAAAACAACAGTGACATCTCTAAAAGACCTGAATGGGAGGGAGGGGGACCAGCTAGGGAACCCCGAGGGTGGGTGTCAGGGACAGTGATGGAGCTTGGGGAGCTAAAGACAGCCTGACTCCCCTGCAAACAGGGCTTTTATCTAAGGATGGGTAATATGTTGTCATGACAACAGATGTAGCATTTAGGGTAATTACTGGTGAATAATAGAGAAGAGGTGGCAGCTCTGGTGGGTGCTGGAGCCCAGAGAGGGGGTCTTGGAGGCAGCCCCCGGCCCCTTCCACCCCTGCCCCATCCTAGACCCTTACCTCAGCCTTAGCCTAGCCAAGACCTTCCCAGTCTAAGAATCTGCACCAGGGTAGACCTTCTAAGCCACAGCCATGGCCCTAGGCCCTGTCGCCTCTCCCTATCCTGCCCAGGGCTGCCAGTAAACCCGGGCACCATGTGTGGACACAGTCTTCTGTGACAAGCATCTCAACACAACCACCCCTGCCACGACCCTCTGGGCAAGGTACAGCAGGAACCTCATTTGACACATATAAAGATATATAAAGATGTAAGAGTCAGAGAAGTTGAGTAACTTCTCTGAGTCACACAGCAAATAAGCCAGGACCTGAACACAGCTCTGCGGCTCTGCACAGTCCTCCCCAGCTGATCCCAGGCCAAGGACTGATCCTGGTGGTCCCAGGGACAGCCTATTCTTGAAAACTTCATGCTCCAGCACCTGCTGGAAAAGGTTGGGTTCAGCATTTGTAGGTGAGGAGAAAAGGAGAGAGACAGAAACTCTGCTATGTACCTGGCTTTTTAAAGACATTATACCATTTTGTCTCTTGAGATAATTATTTCTATTGCAACTCATTGGATACCTCTAGTATTTTGGGAATGGGAGAGCTAGTCTGCAGGGTAACTGTTGGGCCTGAGTCTCCCAAGTTTGAGGGTTGGGGGGACCTAGAAGGCCAAAGCTCCCATCCAAACCCCTCCAGCCCAGGGTACCCCCAGCCATGAAGCCTGTGGCATCCCAGCTGCCCTTCCTGCCTCTATCCTCTGGGCCACCAGCCTCACACCCACAGGGCCTCCCAGACACGCACCTCACGGCTGACAGGTCCAGGGCCTGGGGTCATGTCCCAGCACTGGGAGCTCGGAGGGCAGGGAGAGGGAGCAGCCGGGCTTGGGCAGGGTGTGGAGGGCAGCCAGGGAGCCTCTGCAGGAGGGCACGGTTGTTAGTGCATCCCGGTCTTCAGGAGGATGAGGCGCTGGCCTTTCACATGCCTTCAGGCCCCTGCCCTGTGCCAGAGCCCGGCCTGGTGGCGTCAGGGTGACGGAGGGCTCTCTTAACACCCCCAGGCTCATCCCAGTGGAGCTTCCTCAGGGACAAGACCCAGACCCCCAGCACCTCCCTGAAATAACCCCCAGGACCTAGAAAGGGAGAGCGGGGCGGGGGCGGGGGGGCGGTGGGTGTGACCCAGTGGGAAGGAGAGAGCCCAGGGACTGGGGACGTCCAGAGGCTCTGAGCTGCTGCCACCAGAGTGTGGGGCTGCTGAGGGGGTAGGGGTTTGTGTGTATGTGTATGTGCATGTGAGAGCGAGATTAGCGATGAGCTGGAACTGCAGTTGGTGAGGTAGAGCTGAGGATTTTGAGTCCTTCTAGAGAATTCATCTAGAGAAGATTTGATAAAACAAAGGAAGAGAAAGAAAGAGGGGGGATAGAGAAGAGAATACAGGGGCTGATGGTCCTGCAGGACGGTCCCCGTGCAAGCTGCTCCTCTGCCATCGACATCCGCGGGTGCTGCCCAGATATGGCCGGTCCCTGCAGCTGTGGGTGGCACGGGGCTGGGCACCTCCGCAGAGCTCACTGCACTCTCACGCCGCACAGGCGACTGTGGTCAGAGGGGCGACAGCTGTGCCATGGCCCTGTACTGAGGCTGCAGGGCAGCTCGTGGTGGTCAGGTTCACCCCAACAGAGGGAGGGTGGAGGAAAAGGGGGGTGCACCGGCCACAGAGCTGGGTGCTGAGGGGAGAGGAGGGGACCTGGGAGAGCAGTCTGCCTCTTTGGAGGCCCTGTCTGGGTCAGAGGCAGGATGAGAAGGGCCGTGCCCTGGGTGTGTGGAGACCTGGGCTCTGGGGTGGCTTCAGGCATCACCAGCCATGGTACCTGGGACAAATCTCTGACCTGCCCGGGCCCAGTTTCTTCCTTGTGGAGTGGAAGGCTGGAAATGAAATCTGACACACCAGGTTGTCCTCTTCCTCCAAACAGGATATTTGAAACCCAGCCTCTTTCTCCCTCACCCACAGGGTTCCTGTCTCCTGCTCTCCACTGGGGGGTGGGGTGGGGGTTCTAAGGAGTTCCCAGGAAACAGGGGTGCTGAGCATGTAGCGAGGGCTCCGGGGACACCCACAGGCCCATGGAGCTGAGTGCCCCTCACACACCCAGGGAGCAGCAGCCTGAGAGACTTTAGGCCAGAGAGAAGAAAATAAAGTTTATTGGCACCGTAGCTGTGACCTCCTTCTCCTCTTTGCCTTCTCCCCCTGCCCAGCAGGCAGCCCCTCCTCCTCCTTCTCCTCCTCCTCCTCCTCCTCCTCCTCCTCCTCCTCCTCCTCCTCTGCATTCAAAGTGGCCTCCTGACACTCATCACTCTTCCCCACTTCCTGGAGACATTAGACTCTGACATCCCCACTTATTTTTAGTCAGCTGCCTCTGAAGCCAGCCTGGGCCTCACCCGCCCTATCTCCTGCCCCTAGGCGGCAGCCTGGGGCCAGAAGTCACCTCAGAACGTGAGCAAGCCCTCACCCAAGCTCACCCAAGCCATAGCCTGGACCTCATGCCCCTCTCCCCAAGTCCAGCCCTCTCCTGCCTGACACCCTCCAGCAGGCCCTCCTTCCTGTCCCCGAGGCCCACTGAGCCTCACCTTCCCCAGGGGCTATTCACACTATCCCTCAGTGTTCTGAACCCTAGGCACTGGTGGCCTCTCCCCTACCTGCTGGACCCCACCTCACTCACAGAGTGCAAAGTGGTGCCGGCTCTCCATAGCCCTTCAAGTCTGGCACAGCACACTGGGGACACAGGGCAGGAAGGGACCCAGGCGTCCAGGCAGATTCACCATGGGGCCCCTTAATTGCTTTCCTGGCCTAGCTGTCTATCCTGTGACTGCAGCCAAGATGGGTGCAGGGAGCAGAGGGGATCTGCCCACCTCCAAGGTCCCTAGCAATTCCCTCCTAGCTTCAAACTTGCACACTTGGCTCAGCACAACCAACGCCGTGCTGTCAGGGCACTCACAGCCCGCTCTCCCTCCTCAAAGGCCACTCAGCAAACAGCCAACATCTGGTGTTCAAGCCCATCTCTGGAGACTTCAACTATTCCTCCTCCCTGGGAGGAGTTCTCATAAATATGGTTTTCTCCACCTCACCACATTTCCAAGGATATTTTAGCACCGCTGAGAGACGGGCGTTGGGGCAGCTGCCTAGCCAGGCCATCTCCTCCGTTTGCACTATTTGCCAGGCACTGTCAGGCCTTGTCCTGAAGACACAGTGAACGAGACAGATAAACATCTTGATGCATGTGGATGAGGACTCCCTGCATCATCAGCATGGGAACTGCAGGGCTGGCCCCATTGCTGTGGAGCGCTGTGCAGGTGGAGGGAATCGGAGCTCAAGTTCCACTCCCGGAGCACAGAGAGCAACAACATATACCCGGGAACCAGGCCACTGGACTCACAAGCTGCATAAGAGGCCACTCAATTGCAGGGGCAGGGCAACTCTCAAACCATCCTTGCCTTGCTTCCACACTGCTGCGAGAACAGGACCTCCAAGTGCCCTGCGTCCCTTTCCCACCCTTCCCGCCCATCTCCTCAAGAAGCCCCCACCCTTGCCAACACCCATCGCGCCACCTAGCCTTGCCCCAGGCTGTCCACCCCCAGAACCTTCCCTCTGCTCAGCAGCTGCATTTCCAGATGCAGTTTCCTCAGGATCTCTGGGGTCCCCTTGGGCACCGACCCGTGGATGCCCTCTACTGCAGCAGCAGTGCAGGAATCCTAGAGGTCTCCAGAGACTGTCTTCTTCACTGCTTCTCACATTAGGATGGGCAGCCCTTTCCCCTATGCCCACACCAACTGAAGACAAGGCCAGGACCCTCCATAGATCTGAAGGGCAAAGAGGACTCAACTTTACACCTGCAATTGTTTGTGAATGCCTGCATGGGACTCCCTGCAGCTTTGTCTCTGCTTATGGACAAAGCTCTGAGGTCAATTACTGATGTCTACCATGGTCATGGCATTAAGAATGGAGGCATGCATGTGGCATATTTGACACATTTTCCTAAGAACCCTCCCCTCCCAGCTACACACTGGAGCAAACCTGCCGAAGCTCTCAGTGGGAGAGGCCACAGGACCCCCGGGAGATGGGGGGAGGGAAGGCAGGAGAGCAGAACCCATACTCAGGATACAGGGCACAGAGTCCACCCTCCTTCTGTCAGGCTGCTGAGTAGTGAGTCAGGGGACACCTGGGTCAAGAGGCTCTGCCAGCTCACCTTGGAGAGGACCTGGGTTTCCAGAGGATTAATCATAATTGCTCTGCCATTCACAGGTGCCAACTCTACACCCTCACACTCTGTAAGGACATCTTACATATCATCTCTACCTCACAATACTCCTCTCTAATCTTAAAGTAGCTAATATTTGCTCATTTTAAATGTGTGCAAATTGAGGCTCAGAGAGGTTTGGTGGTCTGTCCAAGGCCACACAGCTGGTAAACAGTAGAGCCAAGTTTGACTCCAAAGCCAGTTCTCCTCATGCTGCTCCTGGGATGGCCTCAACCATGCCCCCTCTCTGTCCAGTCCCCTCTAAGCTTCCACACCCTGGGACTGGTCCCTGCCACACCTCTCCAGATGCCCTGGCACTTCCCCAGCTCTGTGGGGACAGTTCTCTTGCCTCTAGCTCAGCCAAGCCCAGGACGGAAACTTCCAACAGACTTTCTCTAGGAAACCATGGAGAAAACAAAACAAAACAAAAAACAAAAACCCCAAATCAGAGACACATTCCCAGAGCTCAGGGTCCCCAGCCTTAGATCACAAAGGCTGCCCCAGTTTGCTGGGAAAATCATTTGTCCAGCAAATATTTACTGGGCACCTGCTCTGTGCCGGGCTCTGGGGTAGGGCAGGGAGCACAGGCACAAACGAGGCAACAGAGTCCTCGCCCTTACGGTCTGTCCTCTTGGGGATGCCCACGGGCATGTGCCCAGCTCTGCTGCCACCGAGACTGGATCAAAGCACGTCTGTTGTTAGGAGCCACATCTTCTCTCTGCGTCATCCAAAGCTGTGATCCCATGGGAGCGTGATCTCCCAGAAGCCCCCCAGCCCTGCTTGCCCTTCCTAGAGGATCTCACCCACTCCCTCCTCTGTTGCCCCCCAATTCGAGTTCCCCCCTCCCCAGCCTTACTTTAGACACAGTCAAGCCCAGGCAAGTGGCCACTCCCTGTCCCACCAGCTTCCACCTGCCCTGGGGATGTCTTTCAAGATGGCCCTTCTGAGGCTCAGCCATCCAGATTTCCCTGGGACACAAGTGTCACAGGCAAGACAGGGAGTGACTGAGCAGTCAGTGTTACTTGAGCCTGGGTGGGGGTGGGGGATGGGGCCAGGAAGGTGCAGGCAAGAGACCTTGGTTTCCCTCCCCTCTGGCTCTGAACCACTGGACAGCACCCAGGACATCATTTGAACCATGCTCCAGTCCAACTCCTTCATTGGACGGTGAGGAATCTGAAGCCCAGAGAGGTGAAGGGATTTACCCAATGTTACTCAGCAAATTTGGTGGCCTTGCTAAGATCACGACCCCAGGCTCTGGACCCTGGCCAGTGCTTCTAAAACAGCTAAGGAATCCTTCAAAAAGCTGCCAGATGGGTGCCCACCATAACTCCAGCTGCCAGGCCAGCAGGGGTGGAGGGGCCCAGCCTGCCCAGATCTGTAGCTGGAACAGCTGTGCCAAAGTGGCACCTGACAAACAGGGACCCAGTGGCCACCCGCACGGCCACTCTCACCCTATCCCTCCTGCACTGGGAGGGGGAAGGTTGGGTTTAACCCTTGCTTCCCCCTCCCCCACGTGTCCAGGGAATCCAGGCAGCCAGCTCCAGCAGCCTCTCACGCTCCCCCCTCACAGCTGTAGCTGGGCTGGGCTGGGAAAGGGACACAGGGACACCTGGGTCCCCTACTGCCATGGCCCAGCCCTTTTGCCTCTTGAAGAGACCTCAGGGAGCCATGAGGGTTGGGGAGGGATTCCATCTGAGCCCCAGCTGCTCTGAGACTGGAAGGGCCTGCCGCTCCCTGGGGAAATCAAAGGGCAGGACCCTCCGCACCTCCCCCACCTGCTGTGGAGAGCCAGGCCCAGAGGGCTGTAGCAGGGACAGAAATAGCCCTGACTTTCCAAGGAGGGAGGCTCTTTTTTGGTCTCCAGTGTGTTCCGGTCCCCTCGCAGCCACCACTGGTCTTCAGAACCTGCAGGCTCCATGGCGAGCAAGGGCCATCACCCCGGGTAGAGCAGGAGGTAGTGGGAGGCTCAGAGAAAGGGGATCACCAAGGACTCAGAAGTGGGAAGGGAGGAAGGAAGAGAGGGGAGGGGGGGATGGGGAGCTGGAATCCCAGGGGGAGTGGGTGGATACTAAGGGTGACCTCGTCTTATCACTGCTAATCAAAAATGACCACAAGGCCAAGCCAAGGGCAGAAGCCTTTGGCCAAGGGCCAGTCCAGGGTGTGAGAAGCTGAGAGCAGGCAAGCCCCGGGAGGGCGTGAGCAGACATCCAGGCCCCTTCCAGCTCTGGCCTCTGACAGCAGCCTTCCCCACGCCACCGGACAGAAGAGAAGACGGATGCGGGAGCCCAAAGAATCCCACAATCTAATTTTAGCCCAGTGCTCCCGCCTCCCCTACTGACAGCAGAGCCTGAGAGGGTGGGAGCTTCGCACCCCCTGCCTGGGCTCCTGCTCTAACGGAGGTGCCGGCAGGCAGGCAGCGCTGTCCCAGAGCCACTGGGGTCTCTGCAGGTGAGAACTTCAAGCTCACACAGGGGAGGGGTTCTGCTGGGCTGGAGGGTCTGGCCTGTCCCCATAGCCAAGGAGGCAGAGGTGAGGCCTGTTTGTGACACCACTGAGATTAGATTGCGGGGGTTCATGTCCTGGTTCTGGGTGACCTCAGCCAAGTCCTCCCTCTGCCTCAGTTTCCTTGCCTGTGAAATGGGGATAATAATCACATCCATTTCAGAGGATGCATGTCAGGCACTGGGCCCTAACAGCTCAGAGCTTTCATTATTCTTCTCACCACAGCACATCTTAAGGGGCCCCAAACTGGTCTGCTACTCCAGGCCTGGTGCCCAACCCTGCACTGAGGCACGAAGGTAAGGAAAACACAGCCCAATCCTGTCCATGAGCCTGACTGTAAGAACAACTGATTAACTCCACAAACCTTCATGTCTGAACCCTCCAGGGACCTGGGGCAGGGGGAAGAGGGCAGAGACGGAGCCCCCTGGGTACCACAAGGCAATCCCCTGTGGGCAGACAAGGACACTGAGGCCCACTGAGGACCAAGCCCTGTCCAGGGCAGCCCAACAAATGGTGGCAGGGGTAGGACATGAACGGTGAGCTCCCCACCTCCCCCTGCCCTGCCACCCACAGCAACCAGGACTTCGAGCAGAAGGCCCGGCCAGTACCAGGGACATGAAAAATTGCCCAGGAGCGACTCCAGCTGAGCTGATGCCTCCTCCCCATTGGCAGGTGGTAGCTGGGCCAGGTCTCGCTTGGCAGCACCCCTCACACACAAGGTGGGGATCATGCGGAGGACGGGGAGGGGACAAAGGCCTCATGAGCCCACAAGCCTCCCTCCACCTTAAGTCCCAGCAGCAGGTCAGCCGGGCCCTCCTGCCACAGGCCCCTTCTGAGCTGGGGTCAGGAGTGCCTCCCGGCACAATGCTCCAAAGAGGTGGTCTCAGCGGCTGTCCCCAGGCAGAGGCTGCCTCTCAAGGGTATCCCCTGCGATCTAAGGACCTAGATTCTTGCAGAGCAGGTGCAGTTGGAGGGGTCTTCCTAATCCTCCTATGCCCAGCTCTTCTTCAACTGTCAGCTGCATCAGGGCCTCCCTTCAGCAGGTATGTCTTAAGAAAGGGATCTCCAGAAGGTCAATGTGCCTGGCCAAGACAGCTCACATCCACCTGGCGACTTGCCAAGCACCCCTGCTTGCCTCCCTCACCCCTAGGTGATTTGCTAGGATTACTCCTGGAGGAGGGGGGCTGTACCCACCTCCCACCTCTGCTGTCCTCAGCCTCCTCATCAACCCAGTAATCCTCAGAAGGCCTCAGGGTGGAACCGAACACAGGCCCTACTCACAGAGAACTGCAGGAATGGGATGTGGGAGGAGGTGAAGGCCAGATCGGGAGCCAGGGGTCCTGGGTCCAGCCCCAGCTGCACCATCCACCTTCTGAGTGACCCCGGGCAAGTCTCTGGGACTCTGGCCCTTGGTTTCCTCATCTGAGAACTGAGTAAGATAGCTAAGTGGGGACAAGCCAAGCATAGAACTTGGAACACAGTGGGCTGTCAGCAGATGTTTCCTGAATATGGGCCTGTTATTCTTTGAATCTGGGTGCAATTCCTTCAGTATGGAGGTGTGGTGTGATGGGCAACCTGCACTCTTCATGCAGCTCTGCCTCCGTGTGTCCATGTGAGGTCACCTGAGGCAAGTCACCTTCTCTCTCTGGGCCTCAGTCTCTTCCTTAATAAAATTCAGGGGTTGGACTGAGCTGTCAGGAATGGAAAACCTGGGACACACATACCATCACTTATACATTCTGTGGTAGTGGCAGACATGAATAATCAATCACAGCACTGCTGCCTACTGAATCCAGCCAGACAGTTTCAGAATCTCCAGGCAGAGAGAACTGGCCCAGAAGATGAAATCACAATTTTTCTGCACCTGGATTTTGTAGTTTTGTGATTCTGGGACACAGCAACTGACCTTGAGTGTGTTTCCTCTTTTTTTGTAAAATGACCACTGTCAGCAAGGTTGTAAGGATTAAATAAGATAATGTATTCAAACTGGGCTTGCAAACAGTCCCACTCCAGCCGGGGCAACTTTCTGCCACCATTTCCAGAGACAGGGGCAGGGTGCTCTACTCCTAAGCCCAAGGGCTTGCCCTTTGCAGATCCGCAAGCTATGGAGGACAGTGTGGTCCAGTGGAAACAGCTTGGGCCTGGATGACCTCAGGTAAGTCATTATAGCTTTCTGGGCCTGAGTTTCCCAGGATAAAATGGGCTGACAGTTACCTCACAGGGTGGCGTAGGATTAAATGAGGTCATCAGACAAAGTGTCAGAAGAGCAACCGGCTCAGTGAAAGGGAGTCCATGACCCATCCTCATCCACCTGTGTCAGGCCTCTGGGCTCAGCAAGGGCAGGGCATATCTTTCTTGTTAAGTCCTCAGCAAAGCCCATGTCCCCATGTCCACCCATGGTGGTGGATACATTGGAGCCTCTGCTGATTGTCCCTAGCAGAAGCAGGGCCCCATGAAAGTATGGAGGTGGTAAAAGTGTAGATTCTGGGTCAATGTGGGAGTATCGGGGTGGCCTCACACCAAGGACCCTCACACCAAGGGTCACAGCTCCTCCCTCCACCCTCCACTCCCACAGCTCTGCAACTGGGGCTAGCACTGCTCACAGCCTGCTCTCTGTCCCCCATCCGTGGGACCAGGCCAACCTGGTTCAAGCCCCAAAGGCTGCCCTCTCCAAGGCAGCTGGGTGGCATAGGAAGGCTGCTGCACCAGACCACCCAGCAGGGCTAGCATGGGGCTATCTCTCAAACTCTGTCACAGATCCATCGAACACAGAAGCCTTTGCATGCGCCCTTCCCCTGCCCAAAACACCTTCCTGTCTTGACTCTTGGTTACTCCTGCTCTTCCCCCAAGACCTAGCCCAGAGGCCACCTTCTCTGAGAAGCCCTCCTCCCTTCTCTTCCTTCCCAAGCAGCCTCTTCTCAGGCTCCTCTGGCCACCGTCACCTCCACTGGCCTGTAGTGATGAGTAAGGATGCTGCATGAACAAAGGCAGGCAGGTGGGGGTGGGGTGGTTGCCAGCCGGCCACACCTGGGGGAGCAGAGGGAAACTAGCCCTGGGAGGGGGCCCCAGCTCACTGGGCCACACCCAGAGTCTGCTGTGCAGGTAATTGAGGAATAACCACTCCTGGCAGCCCTTGGACAACAAGGACACAGCTCAATTATTACAAAATATCCTTTATTGATAAAATAGCTCAGACTTTTTAAAAACACCTGCATGTCACAACAAGGGGTCACGGGCAACAACACTGGGGCTCCCATGGGGCACACACAAGATCAGCCAGCAGATGGTCCCAAGTCAGTCCCTCCCCTGGGCCCAGCCCCCCAGCCACGCCCCAGGGTGATGCTGTGGCCTCACAGCTGCAATCAACCAAGGGCCAAGATGGACAGCACCCCCCAAGGAGGGACTCTTTTTTGTCCCTCCACCTTCTCCACCCCAGAAAACCCACTTAGCACCCTTCCAAGTCTGGCAGGTCCATCTGGTGCCAACACCACCCAAGCTAAGATGTCCCCAGGCCCAAGGCTGAAGCCAGGCACCCCCATGGCGAAGACTGGCAAACACCCTTTCCATACTTCCAATTGTTCCGGGTGGGGTGGAGTGAGAACCAGAGGGTAGAGGCCCTCATTTTGGACGTTGGGGGGCCAATGTGGTGGGGTCCAAAGTGGCCAGCAGGCACCCACCTGAGATGGGATAAGTTATGCTTCACAAGGACTCATTTGGGACTTGGAGACCTGCTTGGGTACTCCAGCTGAAGCCTCCCCCAGGGGTCTATGGGACCCCCATGCCAACACCCAACCTGGGGCTCTGCCACCCACCACAGGCTCTCATCTTAGACTGTTCCCATGGTATGGGTATTTTGAGCCATCTTGGGGAAACAATTTTCCTGCCTGGTGACAAAAGACTTATCCCCCACTTGCAGGAGGCGGGGGCAGTGGCGCAAGCCACTGAAAACCCTCTTCATGTTGCAGATGAAATGTCGAAAAGTTGTCATGCAGCATAATAACTCCATCTTTGCAGGCACAAGAACACATTCTCAAAGAAATCTTTTAACTTGAAACAGTGATTCTGTCTGCCACTCCCCACTTCCAGTTTGGGGTAGGAATTCACACACCCCAGGCACAGAACAAAAGTCTACAGGAAGACAGGTGGCGGTAAACATAGAGAAAAGGGATTTTTATATCACCAGATAATCACATTTTCTGGCTCTCTAGTGCATTCCCCCATGGAGCTCAAAGTGTTCTGCAAAGCCTCTCATCTCCCTGCAGCAAGTAGGCAGAAAACTATTGTTACCCCGGTTTTTGCAGGGGGGAATGCCAGTGATCGGCATCTCCCATCGAGGCAGAGGCCAGGCCTCCTGACCACCCCACCAAGGCATCCACATACCCACCCCCCTTCCAGAGGGGTGCTGGGTGAGGAAACAGATCCATGGTTCTGGCCTTTAAAGGATCCACAAATCCAAAAGCAGGGGAAAGATGGTCCCAGAGACAGTGCCATCCCATGAACCCCCCATGCCAGTGCCTGACGGGGACCACGACTCCCCAACGTGGGTGAACGATCTTCATTTCTTCCTCCTCCTCAGTAGCAGGCCCTCCTGGGGAAAGTGGAAGGCTGGCTTCCTGCTCTTTGTGGGTGGGGGGAGATGAAATAGAAACAAAAATACCACAAACAAGTGACCTGCCAAGGAACACAGGTTCCTCAAGAAAAGGAAGCCCACCCGTTGCCCTGTGGGGATCTGGGGTTCTGGGAAGGAGGTGCTGTATTCTAGCCTGGCCTCATCCATGTGCCTGTGCTCAGGCAAAGAGTAGAGAAGAGGTCCCCCAAAGCCAAGCCAACAAGTGAGGTTTCACATGGACCCTTGTGGCCAGCACCTCTGCCCCACCCCACCCAGGGGGCTCTTAAGATGAGCCCTGCAGGATCTGGGCAGGAACCAGGATACCCCAGGAAGGTGGCCACACAAAGCAGGGCAAGCAGCACAGTGGCCCTGGTGTCACCTGGCACCAACCTCACACAGGCAGCAGCAGGTGGGCTCACCAGGCCGTCTGGGTCCAATGGCGACACAGGATCCTTCGGAAGGCACGGCGAAAGTCCTGGTTGAAGATGGTATAGATGACAGGGTTCAGCGAGCTGTTGCAGTAGCCAATCCAGAAGAAGAACTGGAAGAGGCCGTGGGGCACCTTGCAGTGCTTTGGGCAGATGGCGCCCAGGCTGTAGCTGAAGAAGAAGGGGAACCAGCAGAGGACAAAGACACCGATGACCACAGCCAGGACAAAGGTGAACCGTTTCTCCCGGGTCAGCTGTGCCCGTCGACGCCACCACTGCCCACCCACAACACCTACGGCCCTGCCCAGGAGCACCTGGCCACGTAGGGTGGCCAGCACCCGGGAGCCCTGTGGCTGCTGCAGGGGTGGGCTGCAAACTGAGGCAGGAGACACTGGCACTGCCTTAGGTTCACATTCTTCCTCCTCCTCCTCCTCTTCATCAGCTTCCTCCTCTGGAGATGCCCCACAAACACCCTCCTTCTGGCCCTGGCCTGAGTTGGAAAGGACAGCCCAGCTATGTGGCAAGGGCCGTCTCCCCGCATCTTCAGGGGTCTCCCCCTCCTCCTTCTCCCCAGTGGTCTTGGAGTGTCCCTTGGCCTCTCCCGCAGAAGCCAGAGGAGAGGCCAGGGTTGGCAGCTTGGCTGAGGCCAAAGCCCCCCCAGGGACGGGTCGGGGCTGCTTGGACTCACCCTTCCCAGGCCCCCCCTTGTCCCTAGGACCTCTGCGGTGGCTGCGTTTGGCGATCAGGTAAATGCGCAGGTAGACAAGTATCATGATGAGGCAGGGAGCAAAGAAAGATCCGATGCTAGAAGACAGGATGTACCATGCCTCTTGGTTGAGCTTGCACTGGGGGCGCCCGCGGGGCTGGGGGCCCTGGTCGCCCTTGTAGATGAGGGGCGGCAGCGAGATGACAGCTGCGATGAGCCACACGGTGAGGATGATGCACTTGATGCGGCGCGGGGTGCGCTTGGAGTTGTACTCCAGCGCGCGGCTCACGGCCCAGTAGCGGTCCAGGCTGATGGCGCACAGGTGCACGATGGACGAGGTACAAAAGAGCACATCGAGCGCCAGGTACACCTCGCACCATGTGCGCCGGAAGTACCAGTAGCCCAGCAGCTCGTTGGCCAGCGAGAATGGGATGATGAGCGTGGCTACCAGGATGTCGGCGGCGGCCAGCGACACCAGGAACAGGTTTTGCGGGGCGCGCAGCGAGCGGCTGGTCAACACAGCCAGGATGACCAGCGAGTTGCCGAAGATGGTGAAGAGAATGAGGAAGGTGATGGCCGCTGCGATGGCCGCCGTGGCCTGCACCGAGTAGGGCTCCTGGTGGTCCATGGCAGGGCCGGACGCGGACAGTGGGAGCGCCCCCCGCCCAGCGCGCGCACCTCGGGCGAGAGCTCTGCCCTGGCTCGGCTAGACGAGGGAGTCGCCCCCCTGGCGGCGCTGAAGGCGCTGGAGCCCCATGGCCTGGCCGAACGGGGTCTAGGAGGTCGGGGGACACCCGGGGCCGGCCACCGCCCTTCTACATCCTCTTCCACCAGCCTGGCGTCCCTGCCGCTCGCACCAGAGAAGTTTTCCAAGTTGTCCCGCTGTTGTCCCCGTCCTGCCCGGGACCGGGGGAAAGTAGCTCCCTCCCGCCACACGGCTGCCGCGCGCACAGTGAGGCGCGGGCCGAGCGGATCGGACAGAGGTCTCACCGCCGTTTCTCCGAGGAGGCGCCGAGGCCGAGGCACCCGTTCCGCTCGCAGGCTCTCGCCCGAGCCGAGCCTGCAGGCAGCCCGCCGCGGCAGGGTAGTGGGGAGGAGAGCAAGTGCGGCTGGAGGAGGGAGGAGACTGGAGGCGGGAGCCGGAGGAGGGGAGGGAGGCGGGGCAGGCGATCGGACCGAGGGTGGTGGAAGGTGCACTTCGCGGGAGGGCGGGCGGATGCAGCCTCCCCGCGGCCCGGCCTCCGCCCGGAGCCCCCACCCCTGTTCCTCCCGCAGGAGCGGCTCGGAGGTCAGAGGGGCCCGGCGTCTGGGGTCTTCGGGGCTTTGGGAAGGACGCGGGCACAAGTGGAAGGGTCGGTGCGTGCGGGGAGCTGGGACGCGGAGCTGGTGCGTCTGCGGACACCGAGGCTGGACCTCTTTCCTGCGGACCTTGGGGCTGGGGCCGAGCACCGGGGTCTCGGACGGTGGGCGCGAGCTGGTCTCTCCGCCCGCCGCCCACAAGCCCCAAGGAAAGGTGGGTCAGTGGGTGTGCTGGGGCTCTGGATCATAATACGCCACAACGCCACCCGTCCCCCAGCAGTGAAGAAACCCAGGGGGGTAAGGGCACCGTGGAGACAGCCCCAAACCCCTTCCCCAAACGCTTCCCCGCCAGGCTGGGCTCCGTCGGGCCTGCGGAGCCCGAAGAGGTGCGCGGCGCCGGCTCGCGAGCGCCCCCTGCTGCCGCCCGCGTGCCGAGACAGCCCTCGCCTCACCCTGGGGGCGCTGGAAAGGCTCCAAACCCGAGAAGCGGTGTGTGACCAGCTTTCCTGTTTCTCCCGCACCTGCCCCAGTTTCCTCTAGTAAGGGCAAAGGAGGTAAGAGGGAAACTGGCGTGGACTCAGAGCACAGAAGCATCTGAGACTCAGCGAAGTGTTTGCATGGGGGAGGGGGCGTGGCGAGCTGCAGCCTCTTGGCCAATGCAGGGAGGAGGTGAGGTCCCTCAGCTGGAGCAGAGCAAGGAGACCTTGAGGGGGTAAAGGGCGGGGTCTTTTTCTAACAGCTCGGAGAAAAAGCAGGTCTCAAGGGCAGGCGCGAAGGGGGGAGCTTTCCTTTGCCTCTGTAGTGACCTGGGGAAGGGGTCGACCCCCCTCTCTGCTTCAGTCCTGCCTGGCTCCCCCACAGGCACCGAAGCCCCTTGCTGGTGGCAGTGGAAAGGGGCGTTGGGTTAAGAAGAAATTTCAGACTAAGCACCCCATCTTCAAAGAGCTGCTGAGCAACTGCTCTCACTCTGGTGCCCTGCCCACTCTCCCTGCTGTGCCCAGCACCAGCCTGGGCAGCCTCGAGGGCATTTTTTCATAGCTTCTGGAGCCCCTAGTAAGCCCAGCCTGGAGCCAGGCCTCCTATTTACAGCCCACAGCTCTGCACGGCATCTCTGCATAAATAAGCATCGCCCCTCCTCTGAAAGTGAGGCTCCAGCAAAAGCCCCTCCACCCCTCGAAGCAGCACTTCTGGCCCTTTGCTCCTCCTTCCCACCTGTCTGGGAGCAAAGGGCGTGACCTCTCAGTGCCACAAAGTCTGACCCTACCCCGGCTCAGATGGGAGGTACCCCAGACCACTCCCTACAGAGGCACCTCCTTGATCCCCAGCTGTCCCTGGCATCCTGCCAGACTGCCCAGCTCTCCGGTGAGGGGTGAGTGCCCACAGTCCAGTGGGGTGGGTGTTCCCTAGGCTAAGTTTGGAGAGGGCAGCCCGCTTCCTCTGCCACCCATCCCCAAAGCCTCAGCCCGCAACAGACCACTCCAGAGACAGGCTTTACGCATGCGCCCTTCCCATTTGCTGGGCTGGGCTGGGCTGGGCAGGGCAGGGCAGGGCAGGGCCTGGGCCCACGGTCACCAGGGATGGAGAGGCCCCAGTAGCCCCTACCCTGAGGAAGAACAGAGGGGTGGCCAATGGTGCCTGGGAAGCAGCTACTTAGACAAATCCCTGCTTGTTCCCGTTGCTCCCTGCACCAGGTCCTGCAGAGTCTGGGCACCCTGGAGGCCCAAGTGGGCATCAGAGGAATGGCCTTTCCACCACCCCCAACCACCCTCCGGCTGAATCAGCATCAGCTTTTTGTCCTCTGGCCCATTTTCCTTCAAGGGCCAGGCCTCCAGGACGCTGCAGGAATCAAGGCTAGGAATCAAGGCTAGGGTCGTCCACATGCCCTCCCCCCTCAGGATGCTCACCTGGGCCTTCCCTGAAGTGGCAACTTGGGCCCACTGAGTACCAGGCCCTGTGGGGCACTCGGTACCAAGCCAGTTGGGCACTAGGCCAGGTGGGGACAGCCAGGGACAGAGTCTACAGCTGGCAGACTTGGGAGACGTGTGCCCTCCGGGTGGCAGGAGCTCCTCGACACCCATGAGGCTCAGCTGTTGCCCCAGGCTGTGTTGCCTTTTGCCTCCACCACAGCCGCCTCCTCCCAGCCCCACCCAGGATGCACAAGCGCGGCATAGGTGCCGCCAGCTGTGCAGGGCAGTGAGGGCTGTGACGTAACTCTGTTCCCCCTCGTGTCTGTGGCTCTCCATCTCCCCCACACACACCTCCAGGCTTGGCCTGTCCACACACCCACGCGGCTGTCAGGTGCAGGAGTCGGAGCCCATGGCCGCAGCAAGGCTTCCTTCGGCTCTTCCCAGACTAGACCTGACCTTCCACTGTCATCCCGTCCCCCCAGGGCTGGTAGAGTTCAGTCCCAGACCTACCACAGCCAGCAGCAGGAGCTGCCTAGAATGTTCCCAGCATGTGTGGGGGTAGTGGCATGAGAGCACCACCCGGATCCCAGCCCTCCACCCCTGCCCCACCAGGCTAATTCTGGGCCCTGGACATGCTCTGGGTCCCCACCTCACCAGTCCTTCCCAGGGACTGTCTGCTCTGCCACAAACACCTCTTGTCCTTCCTTCTGTGCTCGGTGTGCCCCTACTCACTCTTCAAGTTCCACTCACCTGTCACCACCCTCTCAGAGGGATGTCCCCTGTTCTCCAGGTTTCCTGATGCCACACACACAGTGTACCACATTGACACTTAGCACGCTGTGCTAAGAGGTGTCTGATGGGTTGGTTTTGTCACCCCGACCCCCATCAGAGCAGACATCCCTTCTAATGTCCCCAGTACCTGGTCCAAGGTCATTGGCTGGTGACAGCAGCAGTAGGTATCAGTGTACGCATATACACAGCATTCTCAGAGAGGTAGTGCTCCAGTGAAGGTGCCCTGGAGGGACATCCTTGGAAAGAGGGGCTATGGGGAAAGATGACCTAACATGTAAGCGATACCATCTTGTTCAAAGCAGGGTGAGACAATTGTCCCATGCCTGGCTGTGAGAGCCCAGCGAGAGATCTGGCATCTCAGTTGAAAGCCCTGGAGCCGCCTCTTCTCCAGGCCTGAGAGGTGAGGTGGCGGCACAGCAGCCCACAGCAGTGCTCTCTGTCCCCTAAGGGCCTACCGGGACTGATGCCCACTGTGCTGCACACCCCAGCTTTCCCCAGAAGCCCCAGCCTTTCAAGTCCCTGGGACCCTTGTCCCTAGACGACTTTGTATGACCCAACTGCCCCACTTCCCAGGGCCTTGAGTCATGCCCTCTGTAACACAAGTCAGTCATCCTCTCTCAGCCATAAAGCACCTGACAAAACCCAGCCCTGATCAAACCTAAATCATCCACCCACTGCCTGCCTTCAACCAAGCAGCTGCTTTTTCCGGAGCAAAACACTCTGCATCGACTGGCCTCACTTTAAATGCATGACCACAAATCTCCAAACTTTCCTAGTACGCTCACTCTCCTCTCCAACCTCCCAGCCTCTCCCCCGCTGTGACTCTGCCTGGTACTTAGGAGAAAATGCTAGTCATGGAGCAGGAACTCACCCCCAACGCCCACCTGCATCTGAGCTGAACTATATTTGCTCCGCTGGAAGAGCAAGTCTGTGCCCTAGAGCCCACCCCCTCATCTGGCCCAGGGTGCCACTCCTTCCATTACCCGGCCCATGCCCACCGCTCCCAACGCCTCCCTTCTCCAGCTTTTGCCTCCAGGCATCATCTCTGACTCTTCATGTCTCTCCTTAAGCCTTGGCAGGGCATCTGCAGCCCACCCACCACTGAGTTGACTCTCCATGGGTCATGTGTGACTCCATGTCACCAAGTGCCAGGCTTATTTCTGTGTCTTCCTCCTTCTCAGCGGCATTTGACACAGCAGACCTGTCCTGGGGACACTCTGCAGGTTATGCTCCTTCCTTAAAGGCCGCTCCTTCTCAGCCTTTTTCTCCCAGACTCTAAATCAGAGGTTCTCACTGAGAACAATTCCTCCTCCCCAAACAAAAGGGATGTTTGTTTGGCAATGTCTGGAGACACCTGTGACTGTCACAACAGGAGGAGGAAGGTGCTGCTGACATTGAGTGGGTAGAAGCCAAAGATGCTGCTAAACTTCCTGCAGTGTGCAGGACAGCCCCCAACCACAACCATCAGGCACAAAATGCTAGTAATGCCGAGACTGAGAAATGCCTCTGTGATGTGGCACCCCACTTCAGTCCTGGGACCCCTCTTCTGTATCTAGGCCCACAGCTCCCAGGCAGATGCCAGTGGCACTCCACTGTGCATCTCCTGCCCTGCTCCCTCCCCTGAACCCGGGGCTCATTCCGCACACACACACCCTGCCCACGTGATGTCTCACCACCACCATGGACTTGACATCCCAATTTCCCCCAGCCCTGCCTCTCCCCACCCAGAGTAGTGTCTTCACCGCCTGCACACACACAATCGCAAGCGTGGCTGCCTCAACACCCAAGCACACTCCAAAATCACCTGCTCTGTGCATCTCCACAGCCCCCATCACTCTGGCTTGCTTGACTGCAGTGGCTTCCCAGCTATTCTGCTGCTGACCCATTTTCTAGGATCATCCAGAAAGACTTTTTAAACCTAAGTCAGATCTGGTCACTCCCTTCCTTAGAACCCTCCAAAGCTGCTCCCTGTTGCTTTTGTGATAAAACCCTCCCCCCAGCTGCCTGCCCTGGCCCTGCCACCTCACACCACCCCCTCATGCCTTGCCTCTTCCTGCGGGGCCCTTTGGACTCTTTCCCTGGGTTTTCACAGGCAGCCACCTCTTTTCATTCAGGTCTCAGCTAGAATGCCACATTTTCAGAGGGGCCCTTCCTGACCAACAACCTAAAGCAGTGCTCCCCTTCCCCATCACTGGCCACTACCAGCTGCTTTCTTACTGCCCACTTCCTGCCCACTCCATCTTGGCTTCCCCGTGAGCCCCCAGGCCCCGCCAGTCCCATATCTTCAGAAGAACCCAGATTCAGAGACTAAGAGCCCAATCCTAGTAGAGGCTCATGATGGACAGCCTCCAAGTGGAAGGCCTGCAGGAATAGAGCCCATTACCTCCTCTGACCCAGCACGACCACCACCAAGCCTCAGCCCAGCGCCGGAGTCCCGCATGGCCACCCAGAGGCCAACAGGTTGTGAGGCAGCCATTTCTGATAATTGGGGCCTCTATTCTAGTGTTGGCCCAATGTCTCTGCCCAGGAGGCTCCCAGTGGGGCTGTCACCCTTCTAGGGGCAGGGCCAGAGCCCCTATTCACCCATTCTAGACAATGTCCCCCACCCCAGGATCCTTCCCCCATGCTAATGCCGAGTCTCAAAACTGACTCGAGACTGAAACCCAAGACAGACTGGAAGAGGCTCCAGAGCCCATGAGCGCATCCTCACATCCCCTGACACAGCCCCAGCACAGGACCACTCCAGAAGGCTGGCAGAGGCCAAGCTCTCCCTGGACCGTAAGAAGCCCAAGCCTCAGTCTGCAGGGCTGCTCCCCAGCCAAGCCATCCTGAGCCTCTGCTCCCGAAGCCTGTTCCCTCCCCTGGTGGCGGGTGTAACCCAGAGACAGAGGCACAGCACACAAGAGGTGGTCAGCATGGCTCAGTGCACATGACAGGCACCATCTTTATTTCCGCACCCCCTCCAAACACCTGAGGCTCCTGCCCACCCTGACCTCAAGCAGGGCCTCCTTGACCTTCTGACAGGCCACAAGAACAGTGCCCCTCGGGGACTGAGGAGCTTCTAGCCCACACCCACTGACACCTTGGAGACTGTCTTCATTCCTGGAACAAACCTCACCGGGAAGGCCTGGAGCCAGGGCAGAGAAGTGGGGTTCGGCCTTGTGTGCTTGCTGAGGGTCCCACAGTGCAATCCTGATAAGGCCCCCACTTCTTTCTCTGCTCCCTGCTGGCAGCACCTTCAACCCAGCCCCTTCCTGTTCTATAGGGGAGCAAGTTGGATTCTTAAAGCCTCCTGGAGAGCAGGCTAGAGGCTACGGCTGCAGAGCAACACCCCCGGTACCTGGACTCCAGGGATAGGAGGCTGTTCCCAAGGTCTAGGCCACATGGGGAGGTAGGGACACCACCATTAGTGCATGCTGGGGGCTGGCCCCAGCCACAGGAGGGCTTCCAGGGGCTGCAGGGCTGGAACCTGCGTCTTCCTGACTTACCCTCCCCAACCCCCCCACCAGGACCTTGTCCCTGGAGAATGTCACCTCCCGTTTCCAGCATCCTCCAGGGATGGGGCAAGAGTCAAGAGCAGACAGAGCCAGGCCTGCCTTCCCCAATGACAGACCCTGGGAGCCCTTGGAGGAACATGGTGGGAAAGGGGCAGAAGAAGAGGCCTGGCCCTCTGCGAGGGGGTGGCCAAGTTGGGGCTAGAAGACAGGGGCTGCCTAGAGGGGCCAAGGATTGAACAACCCAGCTCCTCTGGGCAAAAGATACCTTCCCCACTTGGGAACAGAAGCCACAGGCTTAATCTCTAGACATCCCCCTGAAGTGACTTCCCTGTGCACAGCCTCCTGGCAGAGCTGGGCTCCCCAGAGCAGCCTGGATAGGCACTGGTTGGTCTCCCACTTCTGAAGATGAGGCTGGGGGTTCTGTGGGCACTTGGGCCAGCCACAACTGCCCCAGAGCAAGAGCAGGAGCACCTGCTCCAGGCCTTGGCCTTGGGGAGGAAGCTGGGGACTGAGGTAGCCTTGCTGAGGCCTCCACAATAAACGTCTTCAGGGCAGGGGACTCCCACCCACGTGGGTTCTGTCCAGGCCCTGCAGGAACATGCTGGCCACTCCCAGATTCCACTGATAGTGCCTCCAGAAGCTGCTGCAGGGGTGGTCTGGGGGCAGGAGCAGGGCTCCTATGGTTGCTGTGGGCTTGGGACCCTGGAGCAGGAAAGACAGGAGGTCAGATCTCAGAATCACAGAAGGAAAGTGATGGGTCAGCTACACAGAGCCAGAGCTGGCTCCAGCTTTGTTCATGGGGACATAGAGCCCAGCTCACAGCCCAACCCACCATGCCACTGCTACACCACTATCTAATGCCTTCAAGATCCAAATTCCTCCACTAGAGACCAGGACAACAGAACCATCCCCTTTTCTCTCCACTGACCCCTGAGGTCACCATCGAAGGTCAGGCCACTCAGGCTTCCACGACCACTGCACTGACACCCAAAGCTGCTGAGACAGTTAACCTACCTGACCCAGCACCACAGCACCCGCCTTCCAGACCCCTCGGGCCACTGTGCATGTGACAATACCCCCTACCTCTCACCCCACATCTAGGACTTCTTCCAGAACCATTCCTGCACTTGCAGCCACATCTAAACCCAGGCCACCAGGAGGACACAGCCAAGTGCTCTCAGGCCTGTGCAAGGCACCAGGAGGTGGGTTGGGTCCTCCTTGCTCTTTGCTGTTCCCCCAGACCATGACTGCCACCTGCTACTTCATATGAACGTTTCGTTTTAGGCCCAAGTTCTCTGGCCAGCCGGCCGCCCTAGCCCCTTAGAGCTGCCTCTACACGCTGGTCACTCCTGGCCACACAGCAAGGGCTTCACAACAAGCCACTCTTCCCTCAGCCAACACTGACATACTTCAACAGGCGACTCCTCTTCCTGCCTAGTCTGGCTGACCTGATAGCTCAAGCCCTCCCCTCGAGGTGTCATGTCTAAAACGGATGCAATTCCTGAGGTCTCAGATCCCCACTGCCACCTCCTACAGCCGCCACCTCTACTACAGCTCACTCGCCAAGGCAGCAGGCTCTGCAGACCACCAAGCCCCTGGACACTCCTCACCTGGCTCAGGCTCCACAGCCCTCATTGCAATCACTTCCTCAGAGGCAGCTTCTGCGACCTTCCCTTCTGTCACACCTGATTGTAAAACCCCAGTCCTGCAAGACCAAGCCCCCCCACCCCACCTCCCACCTGCACAGCCCCAGCCACAGCCCTGCCACACGTATCTCCCCCACCAGCTTCATCTCCTGCTCTCCCATCAGCTGCATCACGTCTCCTCCTTTATCCCATCCCGTCCTCCCTGCCTCTCTGGCAGCCTCACCTCACTCTTCGTGGGACTGAGGACCCCTCCTCTGCACACCAAGATCCTCCTGCAAACTCAGGTTTGCTCCTCCTTCTTCCTTCCCATTAGGTCCGGGGAAGTGCCTCAGCTCCTACCAAGGGCAGCCCTTCCCCAAATATTCTAGGTGTTCTCTCTCTACCCCCAAGTCAACTCCTTCTCTAGTGGGTCACCATTTCGGCACCCAAACATGCCTCATGTTCACCATCTCGATAAAACGTTCCTTGACCACAGCCTCTTCCACCTCCCAATCCTCCTCTCCCAATGATAGTCCTCCAGAAAAGTTCCCATAGAGCTCTTGCCACATCTCCTATTTAGTTTTTTTAGAAGAGGTATATAATATTTAATACATATTAAGAAGCATGTAGGGGAAAGAATAGTCTTTAACAAGTGGTGCTAGAACAACTGGATAGCTACATGCAAAAGAGTGAAGTTGGACCCTTTCCTTATACCCTACACAAGAGTTCACTCCAGATGATCACACAGACCCAAACGTAAAACCTAGGACTATAAGACTCTTAGATGAAAACATAGCAGTAAATCTTTGTGACCTGGAGTTATGCAAAGCCTTCTTAGCCATGACACCAAAAAGCAGTGATGAAATAAGTAAGTTGAACTTCCAAATTTAAAATGTTGGTATTCAAAGGACACCACAAAAAAAGTGAGATGATCCACAGAATGTGAAAAAGCATTTCCAAATGACATATTTGATAAGGGACATGTGTCTAGAATATATGAAGAACTCTTACAACTCAGCAAAACAGACAACCCAATTGAAAAACGGGCAAAGAATTTGAACAGACATTTCTCCAAATATATACAGATAACCAAAGAGCACATAGAAAGATGCTCATCGGTCATTAGGGAAATGAAATCAAAACCATGAAGAGATACATGACACTAAGATGGTAATAATCAAAATGACAAATAACAAGTGTTGGCAAGGATATGGAGAGATTGGACACTGCTGTTGGGAATTAAAAATAGTGAAGCCACTTGGAAAATGTTTTAGCAGTTAAACATGGAGTTACCATAGAACCTAGAAATTCCACTCCTAGCTACATACTCAAAAGAAATGAAGATGAGTTAACATGAAATCTTATACACAAATGTTCATAGTAGCACTATTCATAGTAACCGAGAAGTAGAAACCACCCAAGTGTCCTTCAACTGATGAATGAATAAAATATGGTATATAAAGCATGGGAATGTTATACAGCAATTTAAAAGAATAAAGTATTGATACCTGCTACAACATGGATGAACTTTGAAAACATTAAAAAGCCAGACACAAAAGGCCATATATGATTCTACTTCTGTGAAGTAGCCATATGTGAATAGGCAAATCCACAGAGACAGGAAGCAGATTAGTGATTACCTGGGGCTGGGGGCAAAGGTGGGGGGTGGGTACTCACACACAAGATTACCTAGGAGTAGAATCTGGGTCATGGGGTATGCACATTTCAACTACCCAAGATGTAAGATTGCTACAACCACTTTAGAAAACAATTTATACCCCTATCGATAGCGTATGAATGCCACCATGCATTGCTCCTTATCCTTACCAGTATTTGGTATTATTGGGCTTTTAAATTCCTGCCAATTTAGTGGGTTTGAAAAGGTATTGTAGTCTCCATTTGCATTTCCTCAGTTACTAGTGAGGTTGAGCATCTTATGTGTTTCCCATTTGGTTTCTTCTTGAAATGTCTATTAAGTCTCTTGCCCATTTTTCTATTTAATGGTTTCATCTTTCTTATTAATGTGTAGTTCTTTACATATTCTGTATACCACCAGTTATGTGTTAACACACAAAATAAATCTCCTCTACTTTGTAACTTGTATTTTCACTATATTTGTGGTGTCTTGTGGTTAATGTAGTTGAATGTGTGAATCTTTCTAGTTTTATGGTTAGTGTTGTTTGTGTCTTAAGAAATCCTTCCCTATTTGCTAGGAGTTTTCGGTCATAAGTCAGTGTTAACTTTTTTCAATGGTTTTTCTGCACCGATGGTGGTGAGCCCCGGCTGATCTCATCCCGCCTACCTCTGCAACCTCATCACCCAGCACATCACCCTCCCTGACACCACTTCAGCTCAGGGGCCTTCTTCAGATTCCTTAAGTCACACTCCCTCATCACTCACCTGTCCCACGGGGGCCAGGGCTGCTCGGGCTGCAGCCGTAGAGCCTGAGGACCCGAGTGATGTCCGAGGCACTCAGGTTCCATCGCTGGCCGATGTGGACGCTGGGGGCCCAGAGCGGCACGATGGTGGGCAGCCCGCGCCGGCTGAAGGCGAGCCTGGAACCCAGCAGGGGGCGCCTGAGTCCAGGCAGGGCAGGGGCCGGGAGGGCAGCGCAGAGGGGAAGCAGAGGAGAAGAGGGCGCTCACCTCCCGTAGTGCATCACGGAAGAGTAGTCGTAGGGCGTCAGCATGTTGCTACTCTGGGACTTGATGAAGTTGATTTCAAAGCCTTAAAAAAGCACAACTTGGAGACATAAGAAGAGGGCAGGCAGGAAAGGGGCAGCGAGGGGTGGGGGAGGCCTTCTGGGAATTTACCTCCCATCTGAGCTGAGGGGGAATTTACCTCCCACCTGAGCTGAGGGGTCTGAAACCACAACCGAGCGTGCTGCTTCCTGTATTAGCCCTGCTTTCTCCCTGCACCCCCTACGCCAGGAAGAGTCCAAACCTTTACCAGGTGACATGGAAGCACAAGAACCTCGTGGCTGGCTAACTATCACCTCCTAGCAGTTCCTTCCACCTGTCCTTTCCTCCTCTCATATTTATCTTGTATGGGACTAGTCTTTGCATAACCTGCAGCTTCCATGAAGTCGCACGCTGCCCAGAGTGTGTAGGACACCACTCCCGTCCCACTAAAGGGAGTGTCTACTGTTCTGCCCAACTTTGCCATCCCCCCAGCAGTAGCCCATCTCCCCCTCACTGGGTCCCTCCTGCCCTTCAGAGTGAGATCCTGGAAGGGAAGCTGCGCCCTCCCTCTTTCCTCCCCCAATTCCTCCCCCACATCCAGCTGGCCACTTCCACCCCCTCACAACCTCCAAGGCACCAGCAGCCTCCTTACCATGAAGTAGGCGAGCATTACCACACCCTTAGGTCCCACCGCCTACCTGAAATACCTGCCCCTAAAAATCTTATTTCGTCCTTTTAAAACCCCTTTAGTTATTAAACATAATTTTGAATAGGCAGTATACTCATCTGCTTCAAAAGTCAAATATTAAGAGAGCTAGCAAAAGTCTCCTACTCCATCCTCCTCCCCGCCCCCACAACAGTTAATTACTGTTATTAACATACATATCCTAGCAGAGTTTGTTCTGTACATAGTAACTAAATACAAACACGTTCTCATTTTTCTGCATTCTTAAGAGAAACCATCTTTTTGCCCATTAGGGTGGCTGGTGTTTTAACTTGCTTTGTTAGGAAAACATCGAGTTTATTAGTGCTATTTTCTAACTCATTAATTTCTGCTTTCACCTTCATCAATTCCCTCTTGCTTTCATTTTCTTAACTCGGATTGACATGCTCAATTTATTTGTTCTCTATTTTTACTGATATAAGTATTTGTCTACAAATTTTCCCTGAGCATTGCTTTATCTGTGAAACATGGGTTTTAAGATAACCTTTCATGATTTTTAGAATTGCTACAATTTAAATCCAGAGCCAAAAGAAAGATTTGTTGATTTTAGTTTTAATTTCCAAGTGGGAGAAGATTTTGTTTTGATTTGTTATTAGTTTCTACTTTCATTTAACATCACCATCAGAATGCTTCCATTAACCTGCTTTTTCAGATTTAGAGTTTTTCCTGGTGTACCATAGAGTGAGTCTCACAAGTGTTCCGTGAGCACTTGGAAGGATCACAGTCTCTATTTTCAGGGAACAGAGTCACCTGTCACCTCCCCCATGCTATTTCCCCAGCCTAATTCTGAGTAAGTCTTTATCCCTCTCCCTTTATAGGGTGCTACCCATGCACCCCCAAAGCACCCCTTCTGTGGGGGCTCTGTGTGCGCTGTTCTCTGGACTATGGGCACTTTCCCTAGCCAAAGAGGCTTTCATGCTGGAAGCCCTCTGTTTGCAGGAAGCCTTCCGAGTCTGTCCACACCACAAACCAAACTCCTGGATGCCCCTCCTCTGCTCCCGCTACCTCATTAGGCAGTTATCTTTATCCTTCTCACCTCCTAAATCAGGCCATCAAGCCCACGAGGGCAGGGACCCCACTGTCACTAGGATCAATTCCCTAGCACGCAGCTGCTGCTCCCCCCTGGCATGGAGCTGGGACCCACTCACCACTAGCCTCAGCTCTCCTGCTTCCTGTCCATGTGCCCGCCAGTGTCCAGCACACTCCAAGCCCCCAGGCGCTGCCCTCGGCCCCCTCCACCCGGCACATGCAGCCTGCTACCTCCAGGGCTTTCACCTTTCTCAAACCCCCCCAGCTGGCACACAGTGGAACATGAGGGACTACTGGTTGAGTACTCAATGAGTAGGGATCATAAGACATTGTCAACCCCATCCTTAGGTAGATGACAGAATCAGGGAAGAGAAATGAGACACAAAGCAAATGGGGATACCCTAACTCGGGCACAACTATGGGTGGGCGGTTAAAGGCTTGGAGCCCAGAGCAGCAACAGTCAGACCACCCTCCAGATCCTAGAGAAAAGAAGCTCTCCCCTCCCATGAACAACAGGCAGGTGTCAGAGAGAAGGGACAACCTCATCCAGGGAACCAGGTGACTCCTTAGGCCCTGGCCTGAGCCTGGGCCTAAGCATGCACAACCTGGCTTACCTGGGAGGATCTCGTTCCAGTCGACACGGATATAGCGGTCCCGGTCGGCGCGTGCATGCTCATGCCAGAAGCCCAGCACATGCATGAGCTCATGCAGGACAATGCCCCGGCCCCTCTGGAGACAGGCGGGTGCCAGAGATACCATCTGCATCCCTCCACTGCGCCCCACACCAGAGAAGCACCTGCAGGGCCACGAGAACGAGCTGGGTGGGCACCAGCCCAGAGAGAGGCAGAGACCCAGGCCTCTTCCCTCCTCCCAAGTCACAGGATAGATGGGCACCAACGGGCAGGCCCCAGCCTGGGCTCTGACCCCACGTTTGCTGTTCTCCCACAGGCAGACCCCACCTAGCCTCTAGGAAGTGGGCATATTGGACCCCCGTGACTGCAGGGAGGAGGTGGGACTGATATTACAGCTCATGGAATGAGCACTTGCACGTCTTGAGCCGAGTCGAAGCTTTCATACGCATTGTCTCAGGCCCCTGACAAGCCAGAAAGTTGATATTGCCACTAGCCTCACCTCAGAGAGGGCAGAAGAGGCTCAAGTTAGGGGACTTGCCTGGACTCACACAACTCATGCACTGTGTGTCCCATAAAACCTGCACTCCCTTGCCACACTATGGAGTCTCCCGGAAGATGAGGGCTTCACAAATGAGCGTCTAGCATCCAGTTCCCATCCCGTCCCCACCTTCTGCCCTGCGGGTCCGGCGCATGTTGGGCAAACTGCTCACAGTACACAGGGGGACTTTGAACCCCGGAGAACAGCCCAGAAATAGCTTTTAGACACTGAGTTATTTGACACTGAGTTATTTCTGAGCTGAACACAGAAGCCAGCTGAGACACACACACACACACACACGCACGCACGCACGCACGCCAGAGCACTTACCCATACATGGGGATGATGGAAATGAAGTCTCTCTGCCCCTGGTGGGCGACAAACCTGACGCATGTGAAACGTTCAAACTCAGCAAACGCCTCCAGGATGACGTTGCGGCTGGACTCATCTGGGGAAGACACTGCCTGGCTGAGCTCCCAGCCAAGCCCCTGGAGCCCTTGTGGCCTTTGAAGTCTCCTTGCGGGGCCAGAATGGGGCTTCAAACTCTCTCTCCCAAATTAGCGTCAAGAAAGGGCAGCACAGTAGTGTTGGGGAAGAAGGCTGGGCTCCAGACAGACCCTGGCCTTGTGACCTTGGGAAGGTCACAGTCCTCTGTACCATGTGGTCTCAACAAGGACCAGATCACCCCAAAACATACCTTCCCCATCAGCTCTTCCAGGATTTTAACCCTCCTGACTCAGGAGGCCTTTGGGAATAAAAGTGTTTCTGTGGAAGGGCTCTTTGGGGCTGGTGGAGGGGACACAGTGATGTGAGAGGAAAAGGGACAAACCCCAGAGAGGAGCCCATGCTGCCTTAGGAAGAAGGGGCTGAGACCAGGGGGAGGCCCATGCCACACTTACCATACTTGCTAGAGAGCAGGAAGGGGATCTCTACAATGCCGCCACTACTCTTGGGCCACTTGTTGCTGGTTGCTGACAACAGCCTGAAGGGACTCTAAGGAGAGAGAGCAGCTCAAGGATCCCTGGGGACATAGGCCACCCAGGTGCCACACCCCAGGCCCTAAAGATGTGGGAGGCAAGGTGTGTGGAGGGAGGGGATCACTGGGTGGGGGACTGTGGGGCAGGAGACATCAACTGGACAGCTACATGAATCATGACACACAAGACAATCCTTTGGCCTTGTAACCAAACCTCTCTCAATAGAACTGAGCTTGCAATCTGTTCCGTCATGCCGATGAACAAGATCAGCCCCGGGGGAGGCTGGCTAGGAGGCCCCGCACCCGAGGGAGCCCTGGATCAGGAGGGCTCAGGGCTCCACCAGCAGCCCCACCCCCTCACCTCACCAGTGCCTGTCCCCAGAGCAGGGCAGCAGCCAAGCTTCCCTGAGGCAGCACCCTGGCCTCAGCAGTCCCTTCTCCACTCTCCAGCCCACCAGACCCCCTGAAGCACAGGCTCCATGGCTCCCCAGCATGGCATCCACCAAAGCTGGATTCTGCTCCACAAGGCTCACACGGCCACCTCCCATGTACTGGCTGGATAACCTGGGCCTGCCCTGCCCCCGGGCTCCTGCACAGCCTCAGGGCTGGCCTTTGGCCCTTCAGCCCAGCCACATGCCATGCCACCCACAGGCAGCCTCTAAATCCGAGGGATGTGCTTGCCTTCCACTGGGTCACTGTGCTATTCAGAAACCTTCTGCCATCCCCAGTCGCCTAAAATATGACACTGTTCTCCTGGGCACCGTGTTCCTTTCTCCACTGACAAGTCACCCCAATTCCCACCAGCCTCCTCCCTCTGACTAGACCCCAAGACCCCAGCCAAGATGGTCAGTCTCTCCATGTTACTCCTTGCTCTGGCTGCCCCTGTCACCACTGCTACCAAGCCACTCAACTCCCACCCTACAGCCCCACCAGCTGAGCCCTCCACAAGTACCTGCACTGGCAGGGTACCAAGCTGGGTCAAGGAGTCAAACCTCCTCCTCTAGGACGCCCTCTTGCGCTGACTGCACCAGCTCTTCAGATATCCCATCCCTTAGTGCTCAGGCTGGCTTATTCTTAACAAAACAGTCAGAGTCACATTGACTCTGACAAAAAGGTGTCTATCAAGTTATGTCCCTCACACATCAAGCCCCATGACACCTAGGGGTGGAAACAGAGTGCCACTGTCGCCAGCTGTGAGCTTATCTCCACCCACGTGTGTGTGCACGCACGCTCACCGGCCGGATGATGTCCCCTTCGACGAGGAAGCTGCTCTCTGGGGTTTCCTCTGGGATGAGCCCTGGGGAGGGAGTGTGGGATATGTGTTGGCCCACACCCCCAGGACACACACCCTAGGGACAGGCCAGCCACCCCTCAGAGTCTGTTCTTCCTTTGACTTTGGAGCTGGAGCTTCTGTGAGCACCAAGTGCATGTGGCCTCGGGAAAGTCACACAGCCCCCGAGTCCCAGCCTACAGATAAGTGTGGGTAGCACTTCTCAGCCCCGCTGCAGCCTCTGCCTGCTCACAGCCCACGGCCCCTGCAGTCCACGTGCTCCAGGCCCAAGTCCAGGTCCTCTGCTGTCAGGAAGCGGAGGCCTTTTCTTCTAGCTGTCTCCATCCCCCACCCCAGCCCCCATCCAAGCCCTACCCATCTGTGTTCTATCCAGGACCCTTGAGTTGGCAGGTGACAGATTTCACTTTGTACCACCGCAGGAGGCAGGCAAGTACTGGCCCTCACAGGCCCTCTTAGCTTGCCTCTCCTTCTCCTCGCCCTGAGCTGGGGAGTGTTCTACAAGTGACTTACAGAAGGAGTGACCTCAGGAGAAACTGAGGGAGCGAGGGGTACAGGAGGAGGCCAGGGGAGAACACTGCTCGGCTGAAGTGAGCCTTAGCCTGATCTCACAGGAGCGCTCACACATGGCACCACAGACTCATACCACCTTAAGGCCGGGCCAGACTGCCATTCCTTCTGAGTCACTGTGGGCCACCCGGACAGTGGAGGCAGCTCCCTTTGGCCAAGAGCCCGTCTCGCAGGGCAGGTACAGTGTGTGCTAATGAGCAGCAACACCGCAGCCGCTGGGGCTGGGCAGGTACATTCCAGAGGAAGGAGCATCGGGAGGGCACAGGCAGCTGTTACTGCAGTAGCCTCACACTTCCTGGGCCACCAGCAGCTGAGAGTCTTTTCCACAGCATCCGACAGCCAATGCCAGGGAAGAGTCACTAGTCCTGGTTGCTCCAAACCATTCACAGTGACCCGAGGGTGCAGTGGTGCCTGGCTCAAGGCTCAGCAGGTGCTGGGACTCCAATCCAGCTCAGAGAGAGGAGGGGGCAGATCACACGGTGGCTACCACATCGGTAGATCCCCACACCAGCCCCTAGGGGAAGGTCACCCCCTGTCCCTCCAGTGCTTCAGCCTGTGATGGCTATAACATCTGAACACCAGTCCTCACTTCCACCAGCTCTGTCCCAGCTGAGATCCCCAGACAGCGAGCCCCTGAGCATCAGGCCTGTTTGTCCCCCGAGCCCGCTGGCACCTGCAGACCATCCTGCACAGCTCAGAGAGCCCCAACGACCTATACTTTTGTCAGGCCATTTTTTAAGAACTTACAGTTTTTCTGTAAGTTTTTTATAAGAAAGCTCATAAAAGTAACAATCCACTAAGAAAGATCTAAAAAATAAGCAACAGCCCATAGAATGTCCACCCACTTAGAGTCCAGAGTAAGCTGGTTCATTTCCTCCCATATTTTTCTGCATTTCCCAGTGTTTAGCGTTGTTTTCACACAACATGGACAATGTCATATCCCTCCAGGCCGCAATACACAGTGCTCTCACCTTGGTTAATCGCAGGGATGTCCTTGTCAGGGATGAGGCCTTCTGGCAAGCTGGTACCACAGGCTCCTGGGCAGCTGGAGGCCAAGGGTGCTCCAAGGATCCAACCTGTCCCAGACAGACAGGCTGAGCAGGTGCTGGGGTGTACAGACAGGGACATACACACAGACGCTTACAGTGCCCCACTGGTGAGACCAGACAGCAAGCTCAGCCTCTGATGAAGAGCAGGCCTGGCCTCTCTTCTCAACCCCAAACAGTGCCAAGGCCTATACTACTTCAAGGAAGGAGCTCCCTTCATGGGACCAACACCTGACTCAAAAAGGAATGCATATCACGTATGAGGTGGGGGAGGGGGCAGGGACAGACCTCAGGTTCTAATGCCAGTGGCAGGTACAGGACCAGCCTCAGACTCTACTCCATGACTCCCTGTCTTACCCCAGGCTTTTGGAGAATGGGCTCAGCCTGGTTGACTTACAGTCTCCTACTTCCAGTCCAAGACAAGTAGGTCTGGGGCTGGACACCTGCCGTCCTCTGCCAGGCAGAACCTCTGCTCCCAGGGTTTTCAGGGGGCCTCCCCGTCAGCCCCAGGAGCTGACTTCTCCAAGGAACGCCCCTGGAGAGCACCCTTGCTCTGTGCCATTGAGCTCAATTAAGATCCCGGTGAGCTCCAGCCACACCCTTCTGGCCTCTTCCCAACATTTCAGAGGCTGGAGGCAGGACCAGGAGGGCCAAGAAGCCAGCTTACATGGCAAGGACAGCAGACCCAACACCTGCAGCCAGAGGCCTCCCGTGCTCCGCATGGTGGATCCCTGCTGCCCCTTCAGCAAGCAAGAGAACTAATCCCAAAGGGACAAGGCAGCCAAATCGCACAATTGGGGCCACCACTGCCTCTTAAATAGCTTCTCCAGCTCCCACCTGCAGCCCCTGAAACACCTCCACTGTAGCCCCGCCCCAACCACCTCCACCTGCAGCCTCTCCCCAACCACCTCCACCTGCAGCCCCGCCCCAACCACCTCCACCTGCAGCCCCACCGTACTTGTAGTCCCCACCCTCAACCCAGGCTTCAGCTTTTTGGGACCCTGGTCCAAACCCTTCCTGGCTGAATTGAGCGACAGTGAGGAGGGGCCCCATTTGGGAGTGTGGCTCGCCTGTGGTCCCCTCCTGCCACCAGGGGGCAGAGAAACATCGCAGAAAGGTGCTCCAGGCCTAATCCTCCAGCTGAGGAGCCGCCTTTTCCCACCCCGACCCCGTGCTCAGGTATGGGAAAGGCTGCCTGAGCCCCCAGATGCCCCCAGTGTATCTGTGGAAGGAGGGAAAGGTCACTACATTTTTATACGCTTGTATTTTAGAATGGAGAAGGGCACGATCACAAGTGCAGCGCTCCGTGAAATTTCGCAAACAATACTCCATGCAACCAGCGCCCGACAGAAAGAAGCCTGCTGCTTGGGAACAGTGGCGCTTTGGGATGCCAGACCCTCTCGTGGCCACCACCCCTCTAATCTGCACAACAGCCTGGCACGCTCAGTGTTTATTCCTATTGCCCGGATTTGGAAATTAAAGCTCCTTGCCTATGTTCCTCCTCCTCAGTACCCCTCAGCCTCAGCCAAGTCACCTGGGAGCCCCACCTGGATTGAAATCTTGGAGCCGAAGCATGGCAACACTGGGCAGCATCTGGGGACACCCTACCACGGCCACCAACACCCAATGAAGGGAAGTGACAGAGCCAAGAACGATAGCTATTGTCCACAGGGACTGACAACGTCAGAACGCACGTGCTGGGCATGCTAATTAGCTTGGGTGTGGCCATCATTTCACAATGTATTCGTATGTCAAAACATCACGATGTATGCCTAAACATACAATTTTTGTCAATTATACCTCAATAAAGCTGGAAAAAACTAAGTGAAATTTAAAAATACAGCCCAGTGAAAAACAAAGAATGCATGAAACTGACCACTTAAGATGAGTGTTTATTAAACAAAAATAAAAATAGTGATAATAATAAATAATCCCTCTGCTTGAGTAGAGAAACAGATTCTTGGCTAAGAAATGCAGCTGGTCTTGAGGACATTTTGCTGAGTGAAATAAGACAGTCACGAGAAGTCACAAATACTTCCACTCACGTGCAGTATCCAGAGTAGCCCAAGTCAGAGAGACAGAAAGTGGGAGGGACATTCCCGGGCTGGAGGTTGGGGCCGGGGGGATGGGGAGTTGTTGGTAAATAGGTATAGAGTTTTGTTTTGCAAGATGAAAATGTTCTGGATGGCTGTTGTACACATGAATAGACTTTACACAGTATTGAGTACTTAAAAATGGTAAAGATGATAACTTTTATGTCTTTATCACAATTAAAAGTTAAATAAATAGGAAGAAAGAGAATGAAGAAAAAAGGAAGGAAGAGGGGAGGGAGGAAAAGAAACAGAGAAAGAGAAAGGCAGTTTGTTGGAAGATAAATGATTCAAAACACAGGGAGGGGAGAGCAGGGTTGGGTGGCTGGGATGGGGTAGGGTAAGGGTGGGGTGGGCAGAGGCCTCAGCTCCAGTCCTGCAGCGTGTGAGATGAGGCTCTGTGGTGGGAAGTCCCCATGCCTTAGGGCCCCAGATGTCCCTCACCCACCTTGAGCTGGGTGCGTAGGTTATAGGCAGGACCCAACAGCAGCTCACTCGGGTCCTGAGGAAGGCAGGGTAGCAACCCCAGCTTGGCTCCGTTCTCACCAGGAGCACCCCACCCCACCCCTCAGAGAGCAGAGAGAAAGAGGGTGTGCTCGCATCCCTCATTCGGCCTCATAGAGCCAGCGCCCACCTGTGCTGGCCTCCAGGCACAGGCCCAGCCCTCATGAGCATCCAGTCTGGTCCAGATGCACACCTGCACACCTGTACATCTGACCCACGTCACTCCTGGGCCAGGTCCTAGCGCTCTCTGAGCACCCACCATGTGCGGGCACTGTATGAATTGACTTGTGTGAGTCTATACCCTAAGAGGTGGGGGCTAAAGATCAAACTCCATTTTATAGACAAGGAAACTGACGTACAGCAGGTTAGGCAAAACTGGTCTCTGTCAAACTACATTCGCCCCCCCCCCGACCCAGTGCCCCCTGCCAGCCACTGAGGATGTTGTAGGAGATGGCACTGGACAGGACAACCCTTGAGCTGAGCTTGAAAGGTAAAATGGAGTCAACTGGATGACACTCCAAGTGGCCAAGTGTCAGGGTGAGGCTGAAGCAGGACTGGCTCCCACACAGCTGGCCCCAAAGGCTCCAGCACGCGCTTCCGGCAGCCTCAGCACTCCACTTCTGGCTTAGGCTGGACCCATGTCTCTGTCTCCAGACACCCTAGTCCTGTGCTGGGCACGCAAGCGATGTCCACAAAGACACGCTAGCTGGGTGGGTGTGCACCATGCCTTCTGGGGACATGAAGGAGCTCTGGAACAGGGGCTACCGAGAGCCCCAGTGTGGACGGGCATGCTGAGGCCTGGGGGCCCAGCCCTGGGATGTGGGAGGAGAGTGGAGAGGCACACGCGGCCATGAGGAGAGCCTTGTGCCTGGACACACACTCCCCTTGGAACACCCATACACGACATGCAGGTGTGCACAGGCCAAGAACAACCCAAAGCCACAGGAACCCACACACCTGGACACACTTACATCCAGCCCACAGGTACCGAAAGGAGGTGGGGTCCACAGCACAGGGCCCAGTTCTGCATTGTGGTTGGGAGCCAGCCTCCCAGAAAGGACCCTTCCCAGCTCTGCAGCCAGAGCCCTGCCTGGGAAAGGATGCCATCCCAGGGAGGGGAGCTGGGGCCAGGCCCCTCGAGGGATTGGTCAGCCTTCCCCTCCACTTCCCAGACACTGCCGACACAGGGAAAGCTGGGGCACAGCTAAGAAACAGCTGACCTAGCATTCTCCTGGGCATTGACTTGAGACCAGACGTTTAGGGAGTTGGTGTTTCTTAAACAAAATAATACTTTATTGACACATCCTCAATGTTCTGTATAAATATAAAGTGCGAAGTTTCCAACTCCCGCCCATAGGGCTGGGAGGAAGTGGGGAGGCAGTGTTAAATGTCAGTTGAACACAAATAACTTTCCAGCGCCAACACAGGCGTGCAACGCTTGCATAGTACACATGCAAGCAAGAGGTCCGCAACACAACATACACAACACTTCCCGAGTCCCCAGCTCCCACAGGAGCACAGGGCTCAGGCTCCAGGCCCTGGGGCAGACCCTCCCCCAGACAGGGCTCCTGGTTGTCACAGCTTGTTCCTTGGGGCTCTCAGGCTGCCAAGGGCTTCAATGTGGTGGTGGACTAGACAGAGTCCATGGGTGTAGAGTCCAATTAATTTCTGCCAGAGGATGGGGAAGGAGAGTACAGACAGACCCTCCACGCCTGTCCCCTGCATGAGGGCCAGGCCTTGATCCCCTAGCAGAAGAGCACCAGGTCAGAGAGGCCAGCACTCCAGCATCCCTAGCCCCCACCTGGGGGGGGGGCTTTCCAAACTCCGAGGAGGCAGCAGCCCTTCCAGAGGTTAGGGGGATGTGCTGGGGTAGAGGGGAGCCCACCCATCCATAGTCAGCTCCCCCAGGAATCAGTGACAGCCAGCAGGGAGAGGGGGTCCTGGCTCAGTGACACAGCACCTGGGTCTCAAACTGCAGCAGCTGCCCCATGAAACTGAAGTTGGGGGAGATGACTCCCCGGCGTTGCTTAACAAAGTCGAAGGCCTCGTCCAGCGGCACGCGGCGGCTCTGCATGAGGTATGCCAGGCAGATGGTGGCGGAGCGCGAGATGCCTGCCTGGCAGTGCACCAGCACCCGGCCTCCGCTGTTCTTCACTGAGTCTGCAAGGGAGATTGGAGGGAGGGGGTCAGATGGGAAGGTGCATAGGCCAGGAGACAGGTGCCCCCCAGCCCCCTCCCCTGCAGCCCCTCCAGATCCCTGGGTGGAGGACCCCCTTACCAATGAAGCCTATGGCCTCCTGAAACCAGGCACTGATCTCCACCATCTGGTTGTCCTCCACTGGGATACTCTTGTAGCGGAGAAGGCCCTCAAAGTGGTTGGGGCAGCTGGCAGAGACGTTGAGGACGGCTGTGATGCCGCAGGCCTGCAGCCCTTGCAAGTCTGAAGAGTGGCTGCAACTGCCCAGGAACAGGTAGGGCAAGATCTCCACAGGGCCACCCTGGAGGAGGAAGAGGTGTTGTGGTGTGACCTTCTCATCCCAATCCATGAGGGCCTGAGAACCAGCTGAGCAAACACATCATGGGCTAGCTGGGAAAACAGGAGCACTCAGCCAGCCCTCCTGCCCCAGAAAGGTCTCAAGAATATGAGGACACAAGGGGGACACATAGATATACACTCCAATATACATATGCCCCCCACGCCCCAAAATATACAAACACAGATCACAAAGGCACACATGAGCAACCACACCCCCCCATAGACATACACACACAAATGTGTGCTCCAATTTGCATGCGGCCACACACACAAAGTTCCTCGCATCCACAAATGGTAGGCACTTTCCCTAGAGGCGCCTAGCCTGCAGGTGGCGGGTAGGGGGGAGACAAGGGAGACAGTGACAAGGAGCCCTGATCTCAACTCACCTGGTCATAGAAGGGAGCCCTGGAGTCAGAGCAGATGTTTTCAGGTCCTGCAGGTGGCACCACCGGGGCAGGGGTCTCAGAGCACAGATCAGGGCAGCAGGCCTGGAAGCTGTCGAAGCCTCCTGCAGAGAGGAGAAGGACACGGTTAGCCAGGAAGGCCAGGCTGGGGTCCGGAGTGGGGGCCGGCCAAGAGCGGGCGGCGCGCTCACCTCGCAGAAAGCACACGGCGGTGGGTACGGCGCGCGTTTCGTGCAGCAGCGCGGCGAGCAGCAGGTGGGCCGGGCCATCGGGCCGGAGCTCGGCCACCGAGGCGCTGCCTTCGTCCAGCACCACGGCGCGCGCCAGCTCCCCGCGGGCCAGGCGCGCCCGCAGCGCGCGGTCGGGCAGCAGACTGGCGAGGGCGGCGGCGGGGGGGCCCCGCACGCGGCGCCGCAGCAGCGCGTTCCAGGGCACCGGCCGCGCGGCGCGCACGTGGCGCCGGCAGAAGGCCAGGAAGGGGCGGCAGTCGAGCAGCAGCGTGCACTCGGCCTCCCGCGGCTCCCGCAGCAGCGTGCCCAGCGCCGCGCACTCCAGCTCGCAAGCCGCCTCCAGCCCCATGGCGACCGGCTTGGGCAGCTCCGCTTCCCCTTCTTCCTTCGCTGCTTCCTCCTCTGGCTCTTCTCGCCGCTCCTCCCCGCGTTCCCAGCCTCTCTTGGCGGCCGCGCTGCACTGCCCGCGCCGTCTGTTCTGGGCGCGCTCTGCAGCGGCCCGGCTTAAGTACCCGTGGATCGGCCTCCGGGTCACCATACAAGGGCAGAGCAGGAAGGCGCTGGCGCCCGCCCCCGCGGCCTCACGTGGGGCGCAGGCTGGGCCCGCCCGGGGCTCCCGGGGAAGGCGGGGCGGGGCGGGAAGGAACACATGGGCAGGAAGCCAGGGACCAGCTCCTAAGGGAAGGTGTTCGCTGGGGTCAAAGGGGCCCAGACGCCCCCCAGCTTTGCGCCGCACCGTTTGACCTGTCCCCAAACACTCAGACCTTGGGAACTCAAGCTTCTCAGATGCAACATCCCCATCTTCAGAGACTTCGGGGCCAGTGGTGTCCCCTGGCCCCAGCTTCCTCTAGCTTTTCCCTTTCCCTCCCAGGATTGTCCCCCTAGGGATTTGTTACAACGAAAATTGACAAGTGCCTACTGCACTGTAGATGATTTCTACACTGGAGGATGGTTGGGGGGGGTGCTGCTGAGATGGTCCTTTCTCATCTACTTAGAGACCTTGGAGAGGAGGGACTTTATTTTCCCTCCCCCTCCTCCTTGCCCTCCCCCTCGCCCATGCATGGATGACAGACACCAGCACTCAGGGTCTTGGACAGGTTATTGGCTGGGTTAGGGTGGAACATAGGCCCAAGCCCCTGGGCTTCGGCATGTGGGGAATGAGAAGGATCTGGGGTCTTTGGGGGAAAGGCAAGGGCCTGTGATAAGTTTCCAGTTATGAGTCGGGTACAGCTTCCCCCAGGCCCAGGGAAAAACCCCAGGGCCCAGAGAGAAGCAGTTCCCCATGCTACAGGCACGCTTTGAAGGGGAACTCTGCTGACGTTGCTGGGCTCTCCCGGGGCATCGCCTGTGGGAATTTCAGAGGCCTCAGCCTGGGGAAAAGGGAGAAGCACTAACTGAATCTGCCCCCCACCCCACCACCACCACATCAGACCTGCAAACCCTGGGCACGGCTCCAGGACTAGCACTGGGGCCCTGAGAATGGGGAGCTGGGTAATTCACATCCATTCTGCCCTCCCATCAGCTACCAGCCCTGGTGCCGGATGTGGAGAGGCCCAGGTGTGCGTGGGGGGTCTGGGCCCCTGGGCTGGGGGCAAGAATTGTTGGCAGCCAAACTCCCCAACGCTGAAACAGAGAAGGTGAGGTGGGAGGGGATAGTGTCCTTAAGCTGAGCTGCCCCCACCCGCCCCCAGCTGCTTGGGATTTCACAACCCAAACTTCCAGGCCCCCATCCCCTGGAAGACCCTTTGTAAGACCCTTCCAGCTCCCTTGCAGACCTGTATGACCAGAGTATCTGGTAGGGCTACAGCTAGGACTTGGGTAGACCCCTGCCCTCTGAATTCCTCTCCGTGTGTGCTGATGTGCCTGATGGTGCATTGGCACACAGTATGTATGTAGTCCCACTGTGTGAGAGCATGGAGCTTGTATGTGCTGGGGGACAGGGGATATAGGGGAGAGAAACCCCAAGGACTCCAAAGAACCTGGGAGCCTCATCACCTTCTTGTGCCTCAGTGTCCCATCTGTAAGGTGGGAGCACATCATGGACCAGCTCTCGCCCACACTGGCTACGAGGCTACAAGGCTGTGCTGCTGCCTGGGCAGCTGTGTCGAGGCCCAGTCCCTCCCTACCAGGCCAGCCTGGAGGCTGAGACAGCAAAGCCCACAACAGAGCCGGGGAGTCTGGGCCGCAGATCCCAGAGGCTGATATGAGCTCTTATCCTTGGCATCAGCCTGGCAAATGACTTAATGGCTGATTCCAGGGACAAATTACAGAGCTTGCAGAAGGATAGTTAGATCCAGTCTTGCTGACCGGTAGGGGCTGCATCACCTGCTGTACTGGGAGCCACAGCCTTCCAGCTCTGTGGGAAGGAGGAGGAAGGACGCTGGCCAGCTGGGATCTCCGACTCAGGAGTGACATCAGCTCAGCCATGAAGGGGTTCCCAGACCCCAACTCCCGTGCGCTCTACTTCTGGAGAACGGCGTGTACCTTGCTGGGGGTTCCGCATGGAGGTGGGAGAGCATTGCTGAAGGTTTGCTCTAATGGCACAGTCCCTAGGGCCCTGCCTAGAACTCTGGCCAGGACCAGTGATTTCTACCTGAGGTTGCTGCGCATATGTCACCCCTTCAATGCCATTTGCCTTGGAGCTGTCCTTTTTCAGCTCTGGAACACGGGCTCAAGGAGGCCTGCCTTAGCCACGCAGGAGGGGTTTCCCTTAGCCTTCTTCCCCTATTCCTGGACCGGGAAACCCCCGCCCCCGATAACTAGGTGAAAGCCCCAGGATGGGCTGGGGTAAGAAGCGAGGGAGAGAGACTCGCAGACTCACCTCCCTCCCCCAAGTTAGCTCTGACTAAAGATCCCCCAACCCCTGGGTGCTGCTGTGGGTGAGTCATGATACAGGATGTCCGCTCTCCGCTTGTCATCCCCTCAAAGACCCCCGTGCGCCAGAGCTGACCCTTGGGAGCCATGGCAGACAGGAGGCAGGGCTTTGGGCACAGGGGTGGAGGGCAGGGTGAGGAGGGGTCTCGTTAGGCTGTGGGCCCTGAAAGGAGGGCCCCAGTACTCGCCACTAGCTGGGAAGGGGATGACACACTCAGAGCTTTCTCTGTGTGGGGTTTGTTTTTTCCTGGCCTGGCCGTTACACAGCAGACACTGTCAAGCAAGTTTGGAGCTCAGTATTTTTTTTAATTAAAAACTTGTGAGACTCAACTGGAACAAATGATGATTCTGTGTGTTATTCTTCTTGTAACCATCTATTTTGACGGCTGCTTAAGCGTCACTTGCCTCCTGCCTTTGGGACTCCCAGTCTCGCCCTGCCCCCTGCAAAGTGGTTTCCCTTCCACAATCGCGAAGCTCACCGTGCTATGCTGATGCACGGGTTTTCCTTCCTCCTCCCAAACCCACTCCCCAAGTAGATGCCCCAAGGCAGGAGTTGGGGGGGCCAGTGGCTTGCCTACAATGCTTGGGCCACAGCAGGTATGAAGAGTGACGGCCACCCCCAGCCCTGACTGGGAGTGAGTCAGCGGTGACGTCAGGTTTCCTGTGCCAGGCCTCTGACGAAGGCGCCGATGTGACAGCCACCCCCACAGGCTCCTGCCAGGCGGGACCCAAACCCCACGCACCGGGCTGCAACGACAGTGAGTCTGTGATGATGGCCCTGTCTGGCAGAGTGCAGGGTGGCGGGAGGCTCACCTTGGGCATTCGGCCCTCAGCAAGGCCTCTGCCTGGGGAAGGTGAAGCAGGAAGCCCTGAAGGCTGGCTCAGACGTGGACCCACATGTGGCTGAAAGGGCTGATGTCTGTTCCCACACTCATGTCATGCAGCATGTCACATGCGTGTGTGGGCACATGGAGACAGCCCTGCTGGGAAGCTCCCCTGGACACAGTGAGGGCCTCTTGGGGGGGGGGCCCATCCCTCATTCTAAATATGTAGGGGACTGTCAGCACATCCTACCTGGCCCTGCCGCTCTCTCAAGTGCCACCCTGAGCTTCAGGTCTCCGGGTATGTGCTGGGTGGGGCTCAGATGCGTCGAGACAGCATCCAGACATAGCACTGAAGAATTCTGGATCATGTAGTGAGGAAGTTCTGCATTTTTCAAATCCCTTTCAATCAGTCCTGAGTACGTCACAAAGCTCGTCTCCGTTTGGGGTCGGTGCGGCTTTCACGCCTCTCTAACATTTGCTTTTCCCTAGTTTAACAGAGAGGCTCAGCGCCTTCCCCAAGCATTCATATCAGGATCGCTCATGCCTTTCTGCATTCACTCATCTCAGCCCTGCACTCACAAAATGTATTTCAAGGTCCTATGATGTGCCAGGTGCCGTTCTGTGTGCTGGGAATACAGAAATAACTCCCAAACCACTGCCCTCAGGAGCTGACCTCATTGTTTTAATAATATTTAGTTTTGTGATTGTGTTGTATTCATGGCAAGTGATACTAATTATCCACCTAGAGTAATGATATCTTTTCCTTTTAAAAATAAATTTTAGGCTTATAAAAACTGAGTTGACGTAAGGAAGACTATTGGGTACAGATAGTATCCAAACATCTTAAGAAGTGTGTTGCAGGTAGGAGTTGCCAGAGTTGGGACACACTGTCCAGGAGAGGTCCCTGCACCCCCTCAGCTTTGGCACGGTGCAGCACTGTGGGGTCAGATTCTCCCTCCTGCCATGGTCTCCTATAAAGAGAGGAACACAAGGCTGGGTGTGGTGACTCACGCCTATAATCCCAGCACTTTGGGAGGCTGAAGCAGGAAAATTGCTTGGGGCCAGGGGTTTGAGACCAGCCTGGGCAACATAGCAAAATCCTGTCTCTGCAAAAAAAAAAAAAAATTAGCCAGGTATGGTGGCGCATGCCTGTAGTCCCAGGAGGGACTGGGACTAACTCAGGAGGCTGAGGCAGGAGGATCACTTGAGTCCAAGAGTTTGAGGTTGCAGTGAGCTATGATCATGCTGCTGCACTCCAGCCAGGGGGACAGAGAGAGACCCTGTCTGAAAAAGAAAAAAAAAGAGAGAGGAGCACGAGGCACCCATCAGAGAGAAGGCCACAGCCCAGAGGAAGGGAATCTGGGGAACCAACCCTATTGCCAAGGCTAGAGCTCACCCTGCTGACCTGGGTCCCTTCTTGTCCCAAGGGCATGTCCATCAAAGGGTCCCAGGTTTGGCTGTACCCCCAGATGTGCCTGGTCTTAGGTCTGGAGGAGACCCCCCTCCCTAAGCTTTTCCCTGGACACCCACCCACAGCACACCTTTGGCCCCCAACCCATAGGGTCCCAGCAGTGAAACAGGCCCTGTACCCATCCTGGCAGCCAGAGGTGCCTGTGGCTCAGGGAAGAGAGGTTGCTAAGGAAGAGCTGCCGCCAGTGGTAATGGTTGGGCAAGAAGTGAGGGAGTCTCATGAATGTGACTGCACTGTGGTCACAGGGTGAGTGGCTCTGTGACAAGAGGACTCCAAGGCTTCTCCGTGACCACAGTGAGAGTGGCAAAAGGATTTTGGGGCCCAGAGAAGCCAGAGACTGCTGCTTCCTGCCTCGCCACCGCCAACACCTTCACCACCATCAAATACCAGGCAGCTCTCTGCCATTGCCCTGAAGACTGGCAGTGCCAGCTACATGCATCAGTAAGCCATGGGGGCTCTGGAGCCACGTTGCCTTGGCTCACACGCGGCTGGGCTGCATCCCTGCTGTGTGACCTTGGACAGGTGATTTAACCTCTCTGTGCCCTCATTAAACAACAGCAATTACTAGCACTGTGCTAGGTGCTTTACGGGAATTACTACAGCTAGGCTTCATAGCCTCCTTCACAGACAGGGAAACTGAGGCCCAAATGTGTTAGGTGTTGGCACCAAGGCCACATAATCCACATGTAAGTGGGAGAACTGAGGTTGGAGCCTGGGTTTAACCAGTCAACTGCTCTGCCTCTGGTCTGCACGGGCCCACCCGTGTCCTGCATCCACCCCTCTCCCCAGCGCACATCCTCTTGCCTGGGTCTCTTCAGAATGACAACTATAACAATAATGCTGAGTGTGTGCTTGCCATGTGGCCTACCTTGTTCTAAGGCCTTGCCAAGAATCAAACCTCAGAGACAAGCATTGAAACCCCAGAGAGCCCTCGACGGTGGGAATGACGGGTATCCAAATACAAACAGGGGACCAAGTCACCAAGAGGCTAAGTAACTTGATCAAACTCTTAGAGTTGTTAGATGGTGGAGTCAAAGTTGGAACTCAGAATTTTGTGTCCTCTCCAGCCTGTCCCCAGAATCCAGGTCCCCACCCCACTGTCCAGGCCCTTCCCATCTGCCTCCTTTCCTTGGCCACCGTCTTGGAGGCCCTTGCTGCTTTAAGGGCATCGTTGCTGTCTCCCAGGCTCAGCCACAAGCCCCTTGAGGATGCACGATGCGCAGGGCTCTGCCACTCTGTCAGCTGCGAAGTGCAGTGCCAGCTCGGAGTGGGCGCTTGATGCATCTCTGTAGATTTGTTGACTTGTCTCTGTGCCCCCAGGTAGCCGTCAACGGGAAGCTGATGCCACAGGAAGTTGCAGCTCCACAATGTGGAGGAAGTCATGGTCAGCATAGGGCCCTCTGGGGCCTGGACACAGGGCTCAGCCTCCAGCCCCCACCGTGCCCCGGCTCCAGGGGAAGAAGAGGTGTCTTCAGGCGCCCAAAGCAGCAGATGGTTCCAGAGAGTAAACACCCTGGGCAGGCGTGTCAGTGAAACAGGCCATTGTGACCGGCATAGGGAACTGCGCTCCTGGGTTCAAGGGCAAGCTCTGCCCGCACCGCTCTGCAGCTCTGGGCTCCTGGGCTGTGGGCTCCCCACTCACTCACCAGGTGTTCACGGGGCGCTGGGCATGCAGTGCCAGCAAGACCGACAGGGTTCCTGCCCTCTGGAGCTGACCTTCCAGTGTGTGCCAGAGCCAGAGCCAGAGGCCAGAGGAATAAGTAAATAAATGAGCTCAAACCCCAGAGAGGGGTGAAATGGAGCAGCAAGAGGCCACAGGGAGGCCTTTGAGAGGGGACAGCCTTTAGCTGTAACTTAGGGATGACAAGGGGCAGCTAGGGAAGAGGTAGGGGAGAGCAGCCCAAGGGGCTGAACGGCAAGGACAGAGGCCCTGAGAGGGTAAGGGGGAGGATCTGGTTTCATGGGAAGGACAGCAGGAGTCCCTGGAAGGTTCTGATTAAGGTGGGAGCGGGGCGTGGAGAGTGGATCGTGGGGAAGGAGCGTCTGGGGAGAGGTCAGGAGCTGATTCTGCAGTTCAAGGGACAGGGCACTGACTTGGACCTGGGTGACAATGCAAATGGCAAAAGGATCCTGGAGCAGGAGGGGGCAGAGCCAGCAGGAACCGGGCACAGACTGGACGGGGTAGACAATGAAAGAGGCGTGGGGAGGGCTCCCAGGGCAGAGCAGAGGGGTGAACAGTCTCCTAAGGAAATATGAGGCTGACTCTTCCCTCCTCTTCCTCCTGACCCTGAGCCCTGCCGTGAGTGGAGGGACTGAGGGGCCAGTTGAGGGATGCCAGCTGCTGCTCAGTTTTGTAATCTGGAAGTGGGGCACTTACTTGGCATGTGAGCCACAAAGGGCAGGGAAAGGAGGCTGCCCCGCCACAGTTAGAGAGCGGGGGAGAGCAGGAGGCGGGGCGGGCGAGGAGGATGGGCCAGGCTTGGGTCCAGAGCACAGATGGCTGGGGGCGGAGCCAGAGAGGAAGTGCCCGGAGAGGATCAGGAAGGATTAGGGCCCCAAATCTGATGATGCATCCCGTTAAGATGACTGCTCCTGAAAAAGCTGAGGCCATCAGCTCACGGAGTCACCCCTGGACACTCAGGGAGGGCCACGTGTATACACACACTTGCACTCACACACCCTTCCGTGTACATAGTCACACTCACCTGTCCTCATATGCACAGTGCCACCCAAGCATCCTCTCCATCACCCACGGACACCTCAACACACCCACTGTGCGGTGGCCTTCCTAGCACCAGGACAGCCCACAGGAGCCCGGAGCCAGCCAGCCCCCACATCCATGGGCAAGCCCAACCCTGGCTCACACCAGCCCCTCCTGCCCCTCTACAGCCCACGAAACTCCGCACCTGACCACCGGCCTGAGATTCGCCGCTGCACACAGCGCCCTGCCCACGCCTTGCATGGAACATGGCCTGCCTGGATACCAGGCCCCTCGTCCATTTCTCACTCAGATGGCTCAGGTGGGAGTGCCCCCTCCCCTGCTCAGCTAGTGCCACTGCATCTGTGCCGTCCCCGACATGAGCTGGCTCAGACTGCTGGGGAGTCCATCAAGGCCATTTCTGGGGCCCTGGCCTCAGCCCCCTCCTCACACATACACCCACACACACACACCCCAGAATACACACACCACACACACTTCCCTCACATACCACACACCACACACCACACACATGCGCGCGCACACACACCACACATGCACACACATATCCTGCAAGCTGGGAGCCCCATCATCAGTGCTGTTCTGGGAGGGGACGTCACCCTGGGAGATCTCGAGGCTGAACAAGATGAGCAATGACACCTGTCTTTGACTTTGTAAATATAGTGCTAAGGGCCCTCCCTGGGTGTCAGAAACTGTCCCAGGTGCTCCAGGGACACTTTGCTACAAGCTAGACTTTGTTGTTGCCCCACTGACACATCCCCTGAAGCCCCGCCACTGTGCCACGTCAGGAACCCCCACTCCAGCAGAGGGTGGCCTGGCCAGAGCTGCCCGAGGGGCCGTGCTATGCCGCATAGCCGGCGGGCCCTTCTCGAGCATAGCAACTAGGAAGAGGTCATCCCCACTGTCCTCTGCTTCCTTCCAGGGTGTAGCTGCTGGCCAGAAAGGAGTCTGGCCCTACCTCCGGCCAGGCTCACCCACAGCAGGGCCTAGGCAAGAAGTGTCTGCCTTAGTTTCCCCAGGGGCAGGGGCAGGACTCAGGTTTAGTCTGGGATAGGAAAGGCTTCTGGAGGGAACTTCTAAGGGCCAGGCAGGAGCAATAGTGACTTGGGCCCAGCTTCCTGGAGCCTGCAGGGGCCAGGCACACCTGGTGTTTCAGCCATCACGAGGCTGGCCTGCAGGGGAGGCAAGACACCTAGGAGTGGGCCTGAGTGAGGGAAGATGGAAAGGCCAGAATGTGGCCCCAGGCCCCAGGGTGCACCCCAAAGACAACAGTCTTTAGTCCAGAACTCCAGCTGTCATGGGGGCTCCCCCTGGCTGGCCTGGGTGTTAAGGGAAAGGGAGGGATACACAGGACACAGGAGGGCAGGGAAAGGTGTGCTGCCCTTACCCAGACCCCACAGAAGGGCAGGGGGGTGGCGCCCTGGGGAGGTGGCCTGGACAGCAGCCAGGAAGGCCTGCACCTGGGGGCCGCGGGCCCTCTTCCCTCTCCTCTCCCTGCAGCTGCTCGCTCTTCCTTCTCTGGGCCCAGCCTGTCTCCTCCTCCATCTCTCTCCTGCTCCCCAATCTCTCTCTTCTTCCCTCCTTCAGACCACCCCCACCCTAACTAAATACCTGCCTCAGCCAGAACAGGTCACAGGGAAGGAGACTGAGGGGGGACCCTGGTCCTGGCACACTCTGCCCTACTCTCAGTGGATGACTTGGCATGTCCCTCCCATGGGACTTCAGCTCCTCACATGGTCTGGAAGGGTCAGGGCCATTGATGCAGCACCTGACCCCAGCCCAACCTGTGTGGAGCCCACCTCTCCATGCTCAGAGACCACAAGTGGTGACAGCCTAATCCCCTCCTAAGCCTGGCTGAGAGGACTCACCATGACCCCCATTTCCCTGCAACCTAACTTTCACGCCTCCACCCTTGCTGTTCTCTGCACCTGGACCAGGGTAGCCTCCTCCGTGTGACATCTTCTGCCTTCCACGCACCCTTGCCCAGCCCCACTGACTTCTCCTCGCCCTGCCTTGCAGCCCACACCCACTCTGGGCCCGGACACAGCTGCCTCTGCAGCCTGAGCACACACCTTGAGCCATTTAGTGTCCCCTCCCTGAGCACTAGGTCTGCAGATGGGTCTGAACATGCCCAGCTTTGCCCTGGCCAGGCCACTCTCAACCGGAGCATTTGTCCATCAGGGCAGAAGGGACGAGAGGACACGCATGCAGTGAGGGACCAAGGTCAGTGCAGAAGAGCTGGCCTACCCTGCCACCCAGGGAAGGTGCTCAGGGCCAGAAGAGTCTTTTCCCTTTGGGGACTGAAGCCCCTCCTTGAGGCAGGGAGATGGCCACCACCACCTCAACAGTTCTTTCCAGCACAGAATGCTCCCCAGGTAGGACAAAATTTAGGGTGGCTTCCACATGCACCACAATTTCACCTCCCTGCACCCTTCTCCACCCACCAGGCCCCTCTGCCCAGGCCACAGACTCCAGCATGGAATGTCCAGTTGCTAATGACCCAGCTGGGTGTTTGGGGGGGCAGAAGCTGTCCATGCTCCCCAGATCCTGGAGGCCATACTGTCCCTGACAAGAAGCCTGGGGCCTGAGTGCAGCTGCTCCCTGCCCCTGGCAGCCTCTTGTCTTGGTTGGAGTTCCATAGTCGCCCCACCCCCAGCCAGCGGGAGCAGAGCAGAGAGTGTGTCTGCCCAGGCCCCTGGCGTGGGACCTCACGTGGCTACAGATTAGATGAGCCAGATCCCATCTTCCAAGGGCTGGGGAACCCCGTCCACCTTGGCTGTGATGAACCCACTTTAAACACACTCCTACCTTATTCTTTTTTATTTTTGTTTATTTTCTAATTTTTTTTTTTTTTTTCCGAGACATAGTCTCACTCGGGTAGCCCAGCTGGAGTGCAGTGGCATCATCGTAGCTCACAGCAATCTCAAACTCCTGGGCTCAAGCAATTCTCCTGCCTCAGCCTCCCAAGTAGCTGAGACTACAGGCTAATTTCTCTATTTTTAGTAGAGATGGGGTCTCGCTGTCGCTGAGGCTGGTTTCAAACTCCTGAGCTCAAGCGATCCTCCTGCCTTAGCCTCCCAGAGTGCTAGGATTACAGGCGTGAGCCACTGCGCCTGGACCACTTTATTCTTATTCTCGGAAATTTGTTTGGAATGACAACATAAAATAGAAGAAAAAATACTGTTTTTTAAACCAGAAAAGCGAAGAGGTAGTTAACTCCATGGTGTGAGGAAATCAGAGAACTGGCAGGTGTCACATGCCCACACCAGGGCCCACAGTGGGGTGACTCCAAGAGATGTGACAACTGGTTTGGGGGCAAACATGAAGTTTCAGCAGAGGTTTCCCAAACCAACCAGCTGGTTCAGAATTAGCCAGGCCCTGTCATCACCCAACCAGACAATTATAATAGCCACCCCCCATGTCCCGGTACCTGCCTCCACCTCTCCCAGCCCCATCCACCTCCCCACACACTGTGGCCCAAATCCTTTTTCCAAGAAAGAAATCTGAACGAGTCCTGGCTCCCTGTGGTTGCCTGCAGAACAAATCCAAACCCCTCAGCAGGGAGTCAGGTCCCACCTTTTCTTTTCCTTTCTCAGTTCATGTCCTTCAGCAAAGCCAAACTTAGTTCTTTCCACCACACAGCTGCCCCCACCCCCCATACCACCTTTGCTCCAGCAGCTACTCTGTCTGCAGTGCCACTCTCCCTGCTCACAGACTCAGAATGCCCTCATGCTCTGCTTTCCTGGGGGCCCAGCCACCTCCTCCGAGAAGTTTCCCCTGATCACCCTGGTGGAACGTGGTGACTCCTTCTCGGGAACCCCACAGTGCCATGAAGTCCTCAGGGACTTGCTCCCATGGGAGCTGCTGTGCACTCAGCTGCCTCCCCCCACCCTCAGCCCTCTCAGATGCCCCCCTCTGTCCTCACGCCAGGGATTGTCATCAGCCATTCTTTACAGAGAAGGAAACTGAGGAAAAGTGAGTCATGCCAGGTGAATTCCAAGCAAGGGGCTGGCAGGGCAGAGGGCATGGTTTGTCCAGGCTGCCAAGAGCAGGACTCCCTTCCCTCCACCCCTTAGCAGAGCTCATCTCCCTCCAGGCCAACCACGGAATCCTCTCTTGAGGGCTCCCCACCCCGTGCCCCCCACCCTGTGCCTAACCACAGGGGTGGTCCCTGCCAGAACCACGCTGGGCAATGGGGCTGTGGACAGCTAGCAGCCATGGTTCCTGCCTGGTGGAAGGAACAGGCCACAGAAGAGCCACTGGGCTTGTACTCAGTGATCTCCCATCTACCCATGTGGAGTCCCAGGGACCCAAGGAGAGGTGGGTAGCCGAAGAAGGAGAAGGGGCTCACTAGCATCTTGGCCATGGGAAGGAATGGGCCCAGCACAGTGGCCACATGACAAGGCAGTGTCCAGCAGCCTGGAAGCCCTGAGGTGAGGCCAGGCAGGGCTCGCACCCCCACCCTACAGGGGTTTGGAGGGGTTGGAGGCAGGTCCCGGCAGGGAAGAGGCCTCACAACCCCAGTCAACTGAGGGAAATAGAAACTGCTCATATACCAACAGGCGCACAAGGGACACCTTCCCCTTCCCAGCCTGTCAAGGCGGGGTGGCCCCTCTGTGCGGGCGGCGGTTGTGGTGAGTCATGTCACCCCAGCCTCTGCCGCCCCACTGGGAAAGGGAACAGAGCAGCCTCACCGGCTGTTGTGGGAATCGAATGAGCCACCATCCGGGAAGGCATTTTGGAAAGCATGAAGGACTCTCCATATGTAAATAATCGAAATAATTAAGGAACAACAGACTCGTGAGCCCAGGAAGGTGGGCTGGCCTCCCACGACATGGGGCATCCCCTACCTATACAGAGATCCCGGAAAAGGCCTTTCTTCCAGCCCACCCTCAGCCCTGTCCTGAGCACAGGGCTGCCTTCTGGATCCTCTGCCCTGTGTGTGAGTTCCTCTCAGTGTGAGGACAGACCTCCCCGCAGGACCCTCCTTCTCTGAATCCTCCCAATCTCCCGGTCCCTGAATCCCCTGCTTTGGATCCGGTGGGGCAAGAGAAGGCAGTCAGGGGGAGAGGAGGCCCCCGTGGGCCACCTCCAGGGCAGTATCCAGAGATAGTCAGTGCCCCGGCTGCCTAGCTGGGCCCTCCCTTCCTCGCACATCTCTCTGGCTGTTTATGCGAAGAGAGCCTTTCTTTCTCTGACCTAAAGCCTCTGCCGTGGGCTCCCACCCACCAGCACCGGGGCGGGAAAGAAACCCATCCTAGTCCACTATGGCCATCTATTCCTGAGAGGACAAACGCATGGCCTGCTGCAGAGCAGCAGCACAGTAAGGGTTGGCTGAGCCAGTCAGGGCGTGGGGGATGGGAGCCACCCAGAAGACAGCCGCACCAGCCACATGGCCTGGCCTTCCTGCCCCAGCCTGGCAGGAGGCTGTCAGATCCCGGGACGAGAGGTCCAGAAAGGCAGCATTAGGATGGCCCAGTCACGTCAGGGGCAGGAACATGGCAAGAGCCTGGGCGGAAGGTCGTGGGAGGGGAGCAGCAAACGCTGCGCTTGGCCCCACCCCCTTCTTGCACCCCCCACAGCCTTCTCTTTCATCCACCATGAAGTGTCCCCAGGAGGCGCACACACATTAGAGGGGCCTCGCCTAGGACCAAGGCCTCTGGGAGGTTCACTAATCCGACACATATATATTTGGGGAGCAACTTTTCTGTGCCCGGGCACCACCTGGGCTCTGGGAATGCAGTGACCGTGACGGTCATTTTCCGTTTGCCCCATCCTCTTCCCAGACCTATGTTCCTCCCTGCTCTGGGCCCACAGGTTGCTCTGTGTGGACAGACACACCACCTGGGCTCCCTTGCCTCTGCTTCCTGGGCACTCGGCCTGAAGGCACCAGCAGGTGAAGGGAGGAGAGAGCAGCTCGGGAGCTTCTGCCCCTTTGCCCTCCCTCCATGACACCAAGCTTTGGGCAGGGGCCGTGTCCCTGCGAGACTCCAGCTCCTACAGCACGGCCCCTCTGCATGGCCCCAGTTGTTACAGGGCTCTGATGATACTCTTTCCTCTCCTTGTTCCTCTAGTTCAAAAAGTAGGAAGGGCCCTGTGGTGCAGTGCAAAAACGAGCACAGCACTGTGGCTCTCTTCCATCCAGAAGTGGAGTCTACTATGTTACAGGGACAGCCCAGATCCTGTTAACACGTTCTTTCTAACACCCTCTTACTGAGACACCCACAGTTTCCTGTGATGGGTGTTCACCCCCACTACAAATAATCCTGCCTTGTTCAACTACAGGGGTGTTGCTCCTGGTCTTTGGCTGCAGGAATTGACAGACCACGTCTCCAACTTAGTTTCCTGCCTCATCCATCCTCCCTGTAGCATCCAGAATGAACTCTCTAAATTACAGGTTTGACCATGTCACTTCCCTGCTTGAAACCCTCCAGTGGCACCCAGGTGTATAGGTAGAGATTCGCTTTGGCTGACAGAACAGTGGCTCAGGTGTAAGTGCAGATGCAGGAACTCAGGGCTGGCATGGAGTCTCACCTCCACAAAGCTCCCAGGGATCTGGGTCCTTTTGTCCTGTTGCTCTGCTGTGGAGGGCTTCCATTTCTAAGGTCGGCTTATAGTTCAAGCTGGCTGCGCCAGCTCCTGCTCTCACATTGACATTCCAGCCAGCAGAAATGAGACATTGTCCTCTTCCTTTAAAGGCATTCCCAGGAAACTGCACTGTCACTTCTGCTGTACCCCAACAGTCACCTGGCCACACCTAGAAGCAAGGAAGGCTTCTGTTACCCTGGGCAGCCGTGTGCCCAGCTGAAATCACAGTCTCTACCACAGCAAGCAAGCGTGTCAAAAGCCGATTAACAAGTAACACTCATTCAAGATCACAAAGAAGAAGGATTCTTAGATTACTGCAAATAGAAAGATAGAAGCCTCCTTAACTCCAGGAAACATCACACTGAGTAGTGATGCTCCAGGAGCGGTCTCGCCGGAGGAGGAGCGAGAGCAGCAGGCCCAAGAGAGTGGCTGTTGTGCCACATTCGGGGTGTGCTGGCCTTTCATGGGACAAGAAAGAGAAGTAGAGAAAAGAATAAACCAGCACTATTGACAGAAAATATGACTGCCTGTCAGGAAGATCTCAGAGAACCAGCTGACAGACGTTAGAACTAATAAGCAAAGTCAGCAAGGTAACCAGATACAAAGTCAGACAAAAATCAGTGTTTTTCTACACACCAGAAAACCAACAGAAAAAATATTGCCATTCACGATAGCAATAGAAGCTGTAAGATACTATAAAAACCCTAAAAGTTACGTGTAAGACCTATACGAAGGCAGCTATGAAATCTGACTTAAGGTCATGATAGAGCTGAAGATGGAGAGAATTATGTCATGTCCAATAACAGGAATATTGGATGTTGTAAAGATGCTGGGCCTGGCTGGGTGCGGTGGCTCACACATGTAATCCTAGCACTCTGGGAGGCCAAGGCAAGAGCATCACTTGAGGTCAGGAGTTCAAGACCAGCCTAAGCAATAGCAGGACCCTGTCTCTATTAAAAATAGAAAAATTAGCTGGGCATCATGGCATGCGCCTGTAGATCCAGCTACTTGGGAGGCTGAGGCAGGAGGATCGCTTCAGCCCAGGAGTTTGAGGTTGCTGTGAGCTAGGCTGACGCCACAGCACTCTAGCCGGGGCAACAGAATGAGACCCTGTCTCAAAAAAAAAAAAAAGATGTTGGTCCTACCTGACTTAATCTGTAATTGTATTCCAATCCAATAAAAATCATAAGATTTTTTAAAATAGGCCTGACAAGCTGGTTTTGATACTGATCTGAAAGAGAAAATACACAAAAGCAGCACAGAAATTTTTAAAAATTAAAAACAAAAAGGGGGAATATGTCCCACTTGATATAGAAATAAACTAACAGTCAGGTGATTTTACAAGTGTGATTTTGGCATAAAACAGACAAATGGATCAATGGAACCAATTAGAAAGTCCAAGGACACAGTTAGTGATAAAGGTGGCATTTCAAATAAACAAAGACTGAACTCTTTAATATACAGCAAAATACTTTTTAAAAGTCTTGATCCAAGGCCGGGCGCGGTGGCTCACGCCTGTAATCCTAGCACTCTGGGAGGCCGAGGTGGGCGGATTGCTCAAGGTCAGGAGTTCGGAAACCAGCCTGAGCAAGAGCAAGACCCCGTCTCTACTATAAATAGGAAGAAATTAATTGGCCAGCTAAATATATATAGAAAAAATTAGCTGGGCATGGTGGTGCATGCCTGTAGTCCCAGCTACTCGGGAGGCTGAGGCAGAAGGATCGCTTGAGCCCAGGAGTTTGAGGTTGCTGTGAGCTAGGCTGACGCCACGGCACTCTAG
>CAUYRT010035030.1:0-33037 GCA_963574885.1 Lepilemur ruficaudatus
AAAAAAGTTGTGGAATTTTTAAAGAAAGTTACAAGGAACTAAAAATCTAGTTCATATTCGTTGCATTAAAATTTAAGTAAGTCCTCAATTTTCCATGTATTTTATTTTAGAAGCTAATTCTGGATTGGAATGGTAGCAGAAAACCAAACATCTCTACCACTGGTCATTAATATGAATTGTTAGTTTATTTGACCTGTTTCATTTAATAGCATTTCTTCACTGTATAAGGGTTTATATCTCTAGAGCTGGGAAAAGCCTAACCTTTTGCTTCATTTATTCCACTTAAAATTCTCAATAAAAAAATAATGTTCTGAAAGTAATTGTAAACTTTTTATCACATAATAGATTAAAACACTTTATTTGGATATTATGTAGCAGCAGTCCCACAGCAAATACAAGAGCTATGTGTAAACAGAGAAAGTTGCCCTGATGGTATTATTAAATAGGCAAAAGAGTGAGAAGCAAGTTATCCTAGTGCTGTCCCTCATTACATTCATAGAATGAATGTATAACTTAGTTCTTTTTAATGGAAATAGTGATTGACATATATCCCATAGGTGATGGAGAACCTGCAAGAATTGTTGAGACTTAGAGGATGAGCAAGTTTGGAATATGGGTTTTTGTATTGTAGAAATAAAGATGATAATCTTGGATTTTAAACTTGATTTGAATCCGGAAGGCAGTTGGCAATTTCGGTATAGAGCTAAAGAAGAGAGTTTGTTTTACTTCTAATACCTAGCACAATGCCTCAGCATATAAATGTTTGTTGAAGGAATGACTACTTTCCAGATATGTTTATAGTATCTATAGAATTTTTTAAAAATTATATAAAAAAATAAAGTCAAGAACTAAAATGTCTATTTGCTGCCTGCCTCACAATTCCCGACAACCTGGAGACCTTCTCAGTCCATCAGGTCATCAATCAGTAACTCTTTGTTTTTAATAATGCCTTTTTTAAAATTTCAGATTATTACAGCAGTACAAACGTTTTGGTTACATGTATTGCTTTTGTACAGTTTGAGCCAATGTTATAAGTGTGCCCATCACCCAGATAGTGTACATTGTACCAGTTAGGTGTGAATTTACCCAACCCCTGCCCTTCGTCCCCCCTCCCACCTGCTTGATTTCCAATGAATGTTATTTCCATATGTGCATGTAAGTGTTGATCAATTAGCTCCAGTTTAATAGTGAGCACATGTGGTGTTTTTCCATTCTTGCAATACTTAATTTAGAAAAATGGTCTCCAGTTCCTTCCAGGTTGTTACAGAAGGTATTATTTGCCCATTTTTTTTATGGCTAAGTAGTGTTCCATGGTGTACATATACCACATTTTATTAATCTGCTCTTGTATTCATGGGCACTTGTGTTGATTCCACATCTTTGCGATTGTGAATTGTGCAGCAATAAACATTCTAGTGCAAGTGTCTTTTTTATAAAATGACTTTTTTCCTTTGGGCAAATGCCCAATAGTGGAATTGCTGGATCAAATAGTAGGTCTACTAAAAGCTCTTTGAGGTATCTCCAGACTGCTTTCCTTAGAGATTATACTAGTTTGCAGTCCCATCAACAGTGTGTAAGTGTTCCTTTCTCTCTGCATCCATACCACCATGTGTTGTTTTGGGACTTTTTAGTAAACACCATTCTCACTGGTGTTAGGTGATATCTCATTGTGGTTTTGATTTGCATTTCCCTGATGATTAGAGATGTTGAGCATTTTTTTGTATGTTTATTGGCCATTAGTCTTTCTTTTTTTGAAAGGCTTCTGTTCATGTCTTTACCCACTTTTTAATGGGGTCTCAGTGTAACTCTTTTTAATACCAATTCTCTACAAGGCACTATGCAGTTCACGTTGGGGAAACACACTCCCTGTAAACTTAGTAGGCAAGGTAATCTCTTAAGAGTGTGTCTACTATTAAATTAAATTTAACCTAAAGCTGCCTCCTTGCATAAGTTAAGTTCAGCCTAAAAGTTTCTCTGTAATTAGTGAACTGTAATCTAACTGGATGTATAAATAGACTGTAACCTACTCTTGTACCAATCACCAAGTTTTGGTTAATCAAATTCAGCCAGCTGTTCAAACTGTGTTCAAATAAGGCAAACACCAAGCTGTAACCAATCCAGCTGTTTCTGTACCTCCTTTCCATCTTCTATACATCACTTTCATTTTTCTGTCCATAAATCTTTTCCAACTGTGCAGCACTGGAATTTCCCTGAACCTATTCTGGTTCAGGGGCACTTCCCTATTTACTAATCGATCTTTGTGCAATTGAACTCTGTTAAATATAATTTGTCTGAAGTTTTTCTTTTAACACCTTAGTGATTTGATTGTTACATGAATTCAGAGATGGAAGAGAGCACTGTGATCTAGACGTAAGAAAGGCTTGATCTGGCTTCTATGGAAAGACTGGTAGAGTTTCAGCAACTGAGGAGGAGAACGGTTCAAGGGAGTGCATGATGTGACAGAATGCTCTGGGTCTGGGCATGGGGTGAAAGTCCAGAAGCAAAAGATGTGAAAATAATACTAAGATAAACTGCCAGAGTTTTTTTCTCAGCTCTAAAGGTGGAGATAGAAAGCAATTTTGAAGAAAGCTTAGGCCATTGTTTTGGGAAAATCATTTTAATGTCCCATATGTGATTATGCAAATTATCGGTATTGAGAAGCATACATACATACATAGTAGAGAGATAAAGAGCTTGAGCTGGGCTCTCAAGAGTGTCTGGATTCTTAATTCTGCCATTACTTGCTATGTGACCTTGAGCTGGTTACTTAACCTTTCTGTGCCTTAGTTGTCTTTCCTGTAAAATGGAGAAAATAAGAGGACTCTCTTGTAGGTTATTTTGAAAATTATATGAATTATATATATTGGGCATAGAATGGTGCCAAGCCCATAGTTTAAATGCTTACAAATTTTGGCTGTATTCATTCTCTTTTGAGGAAATATGAAAAAAAGCTAAACTGTGTCTACATAATAGTGCAAAAAGCTGTCTTCTTTAGGGTCAGAATTGCTTTTCTATAGATTATTATTAATTTGACTACAAAGACTGTAAGAGACAGGAAAATTGTTTTTTCCTCTTTCTGGGAGCCCCAGAGAATGTAGAGGTCCTGAGCCCGAACTCCAGGTATTTCTTTGGCAGCATTTTGCACCCTGGGAATTATTTGCTCACCTATTTGTAATAGTTTGTTTAATGTCTATCTCTCATGAAAACAACTGTGTCTTTTTCATTCACCCTAATATCCCCAGTACCTAACAGTGCCCAGCACTTGAAAGATACTCAATAAATATCGATTCTCTCAGGCTGACAGAATCCATTTGATGGAAAGAAGCTGGCCTTTTAAGTGTGATTCTGGAGAGTGTGGAAAGTGAGGGAGGAGGAAAGGTTGGCACTTGAGGTCAGACAACATTAGTATGGAACCCTCTTCTGTTGGGGCTTAGCTGATGACTCTAGCAGCATTCATATCTAGGTGCTGATCTTAAGTTTTCTGTGTAGTAGTCCCTCTAGTTATCCCTAAACCTTTTGTTAAATTTTACAAACTGTTATGTTCTGGATTTATATTACAGTCTGGATTTAGCTGTACAGTGTGGGATTAGATATGCAGCCTGGTTACATGCCTGGGGCAAAATTGTCCCTAGAGAACAACAGCAGCAGCAGCAGCCTGCAGAAGCCAGCTTTTAAAAAACAAACAGTCATCAACTGAGAGTAGAGGGGTTGTCTGGGTGACTATGGTGACAAGTGACAACAGAGTGGTGTTCTGGGACTTGAGAACATTTTTCAAAAATTCCATAAGTTACTTAAAGAGAAGGATCTCACAGAATTGTAATTTGGACATTAAAAAGTGGGACTTAGGCTGAAGGCTGGAGGTCTTGGGACATTTAAGTCCCATGAGCAAAAATAAATATTAATACAAAGGCATAAAAACTCGGGGTTGGGAGGACCTGAGTATATCTGAGTAGTTGAAACTGAGGAGTTCTGTCCAGGAGTCTGGAGAGTAACAGAGAAGACAGGTTAGTGTGGACTGGGCCACTGAAGGCTGTGGGTGCAAAGCTAAGAAATTTAAATCTTTTAAGTGGGCGATGTACAGGAGTCATTAAAGACTTTTGAGCAGAGGTAGTCGCATCATGAAAGTGATATTCCGGAAAGATTAGTCTGGCAGTGATGAATTGGGCTGAAGAAAGTCCAAAGATCAAATAGAAGATTGTAATAGTCATTAAAGCACAGATTTAACTGATCTGAGTTAATAGCAATGGAAACCTCTCTGGGCATCATGAAGTATATGACAATGGAATGCTCATTAGAAAAACAAATCAAATATAGTCCCAAAAAGGGTGAGCAGGCCGGATGAATTATGAAGTGTTGGGTATTTGAGGTACTGAGAACTGGGAAGTGGCAACTGTGGTAGGCAGTTGTGGTCAGAGGGGAAATCCCTCATCCTGAGCTCTCCCTTGTGTTCAGATTCAAGGCCTGTCTTCCTTGTTCCAGCTCATTCTCAACCAGTTTTGATCCTTATAACTTTGAGAAATACATTTGAAGCTTCTAGTAACTGACTGGAAGTTCTTAAGGAAAACTTTCTATCCTGAAGGCCTTTTAGTCATCCAATTATTCAGCAAGTATTTGTTAAGAATATCATTCATTCTCATTCTTTCCACAAATGTTTGTTGATTACCTATTAAGTGCTGGTCACTTTCTAGGCACTGCAAATACAGTAATGAACAAACAAAAATTTCTATATTAGAGAGCTTTCATTCTAGTGCCCATAACTGTGTTAGGTACAGTGAGAGATAGAAATACCTTATTACTCTCAAGAAATTTGAAGTCTTGTTGGAGACATAAGATAATAATTAATGTTTATATTACTAATAGTACAAGACAGCAGATAAATATCAGATGCCTAGTAGAGACTGTAATTGCTAAAAGATTTCAGAGCAAGAAATCATGTCTACATGAGGTGGTCAGGAAATTCTTCAAAAAGGATCTGGGAGTCCTGTTAGGTAAATTTTGTGAAGGAACAAAGAATGAAAAGGGCACCTTGACGAAAAGCAAAAATCAAGAAATATTAAACTGTTCCGCATGCATAAGTGTATTTCCAAAGAAACCTAAAACTTAAGTTTTGTGGGGGTTTCCCAGCTTTTCTCCTTTATGTTAACTGAATGGTTAAACTATTATTTAGCAAGAAATCAAATTACCCATTTATTTCTATTTTTATACTAGCAGCATCGTCTGACAATAATAGGAACAAACAGCATACCTCATCAGTCAAAGGATATGCGTATAGTTTTGGAAGCAGAATGACATTATTATTATTACTGTTGTGCTTGATATTTCTTGTTTTATTTAATCCTCTCAACAACCCTTCTGAGGTAGGTTAAACCAGTAGAATCTTTGGGGTTGTAGGTGAAAAAAAACTTGATCCAAATTGTCTTAAGCAAAAAGTGGGTTTTTTAGCTCATGAAAATTTATTAGCTCACTGAAAAGTCCAGTAGTAAGTTGGCCTGACTTTTGGCCTGATTTAATACGAGAACTGCTTTCTGTCTTAGTCCATTTTCTGTCTGTTGACTCCATTCTTAGATTGTGTCTTTCCACATGATGTAAAAATGTCAGTATACCTAGCATACATCCTGTTCAGTTCGAGAACAGTGGGAAAATAACACCTATTTCTGTCCTAAGAATCTCAACAAAAGTCCCATCTTGTCACACTGCCTCAGATGGTGTACTGTGCTCATCCATCAACCAATCCCTGCAGCCTTAGAAATGCTAGCTTCAGATTGGCCAGACGTGAGATGCATACTGCTCAGCTAGAGGCAGGATCAACAACACAACAGCAAGATGGAGGAAGTAGGAGAACCCAAAATTCAAAATAGGGAGCAGTTACCAAATAAGATGAGCTGCATTGTATATGAGCAGCATTGTCTGACATTAAGAATAGGAGTAAGCAAGCTTTCCTCATCAGTGAAAAATGTGCTACAGTTATGGAAGCAGAAGATATGCTAGATATCCATTATTCTGTATTTCTGCACACCTAGTATTTCAGTACTGAAATACTTTTACATTTTACATATGAGTAAGCTAAAACTTAAAGAGGGTAAGTAATTTACCATACATCACAAGGCAAGTAAGTGATGGGTCTAGGATTTGAACCCAAATTGGTCTCACTCCAAAGCAAATAACAAATGGTCTTCGGTCCTGGTTTTGCTTGAGAATAACAAGTAAAGCTTTTTACAAATATAGATGCTCCTCAATTTACAATGGGGTTATATCCCAATAAACCCATTGTAAGGTGAAAATACCAGAAGTCAAAAATGCATTTAATACACTTAACGTGCCAATCATAGCTTAGCCTAACCTACGATAAATGTGCTCAGAACACTTAAATTAACATTAGCTTACAGTTGGGCAAAATCATCTAACATAAAGCCTATTTTATAATAAAATGTTGATTATCTCATGTAATTTATTGAATACTATACTAAAAGTAAAAAACAATGGTTGTATTGATACAATGGAATGCATATCACTTTTGCACCATTGTAAAGTTGAAAAATCTTAAGTTGAACCATCATAAGTCAGGGATTATCTGTACAGATGACTGATCTCTTCCTCTGCCTCTGGTGATTGAATCAGTTCTGCGGTGGGTTTCAGATATTGTTTTCTCTTTTAAATTATATGTTAAAAAAATAGAATGCCATAATATACCCTCCATCCAGATTTGACAGTTAAAATTTTGTCACATTTAATTGAACATTTTTAAATTGAAAATATTCTTAATTGAGATAAATGTAGATTCAAATGCAATTTTATGAAATAATACAGAGACATCCCTTGAAAACTTAACCCAATTTTCCTTAATGGTGACATTTTGCAAAACTGTATTGTAATATAACTAGAAAATTTATAATGATACCTACCAGTCTTTTCAGATTTCACCAGTTTTACTTGTATTCATTTATGTGTGTGTGTGTAAGTACTATACAATTTTATTACCTGTATAAGTTTCTCTATTCACTAGCACAATCAAGATAATCAACACTTCCAACACCACAAAGATACCTCATGTTGCCCTGTTATAACCATACCCACCTCCTTTCTGCCTTCACTTCAGATTTTCTTAAAGAAAGCTTCTACTCCCAAACCATTTCCCTCCTTCCCTTTCTCTAAGTAACCAATATCCTGAAATAGGTGTGTATCCTTCTCCTGCATATTTTATACTTTTACTACATATATATGTTTCCATTAACAATATACTGTACTGTTTTATATTTTTTTAAATTTACATAAATGTAAACACTATATAAAGCTTTTAGCAAACTTTTTTAATTCAGTATTTTCTCAAGTTTATCTACATTGATTCATATAGCTCTTGTTCATCCATTTTAACTCGATGACTTTACCATATTTATCCATCCTATTGTTACACATTTTGGTTGTATGAACGATGCTGAAATGAATATCCTTGTACATGTCTTTCTGTGAATTTTTTCCTAGGCTTACACTTGTGGAACTCTTGGGTTGTAGGATATATTCAGCCTTACTAGATATGGACAGATTGCTCTTCAAAGTGATTGCACCAATTTACCATTTCACCACTTTCTAGACAACACTTATGTATATGTCACATCTGTAATTTTTTTCAATCTGGTAAATGTGAATGGTATTTACTATTTTAATTGCTTTGATTTTTTAAAGAGGTAGAGCATTATTTTGTCTATTTCCTTGAACATATGTATTAATTCTGGTGGACAACTCCAGGGTTGGGAACTACCGGTCTGCCCTCTACTTCTCTAGTTTAAAAAAAAAAAAGAGAGAGAGAGAAAAAGAATAGATAAAAACGAAAGAACAAAAGAATAAAAGACAGGGAAGTATGCTATCTCTTACAGTAAAAGCTGCATTAATTAACGCTAAAAGTTGCATTTAGTACCACATTTAGCAGTATGCCAACTGGTAAACTCTAGCAGCTTGTATACTTGATATCCTCTAATGGAACTCTTGAGTCTCCTGACTTGGCACACATGTTAAATTTTGTTGGAATAGGTTGGCTAAACTGGGTTTAAATAAGGTTGAAACTTACCATTCCTGTTTATGTCTCTTTTCTCCCTCTCTCTCTGTCTCTCTTTCTCTCTCTCTTGTTTTTGTAAGGAGGAAAAAAAATAACCTCACTGGGCTTTAACAAACACTAAGACTCTATAAATTATTTTCTTTATCTTTTTTATTATTAGGAAAGTGTACGAGAGAAACAGTAAAGTGGAAACCACCTATGATACTATAAATTAACTTTAATTCTACCAAATTTTTTATCAGCTAGCACCCTTTATTCCCTTAACATATTGTAGAATAAAACACTATGGTTACAAATACTTAATAAATACGAAATAAGTTTAAATATACCTCTGAAGTTCTGAGGGAACTAAGAGGAAGATATCAGAGTGAGGGATGATCCGCAATGAAAGGCCTCCTTGAGAAGGGAATTGAAGTGCATTTAAAAAGAAACAGCTACAGATTGGCTTAAAGGAGGAAACATTTCTAGGTAGAGAGAATTTACACGCTATGGTGTAAAGGTGGGAAACACGTGTAGAATTACAGACTTTCTTAAATAAAGCAACAGATTTGCTTAGAAGACCAGATCATTCAGCTAATGTCTATTTGGTGCCAGGCACAATGCTAACCTTAGGACCCAGTGGTGAACAAAATACATAATCACTGCTCCAAGAAACTTATCATCTAGTGACCAAAAAACATGGTAAAATGCATAACAATTATAAAGTATGATTTTTCTAGGAAATAATAATAGTCTAAAAAGACACTTATGAGGTTACATTTAACTCAAGACTTAAGCATATGAATATTCTCAAAAAATTATACGTATATGCAAAGGCCCCAAGATGGGAAGGAGTTTGGTATGTTCTAGGGACTGACAGTAGACATTTTAGATGGCATAAGTTGATGAGAAAGAGAGTGGCATGCATTGAAGTTGGAAAGGTAAAAAGGCAGATCACACACCTCTTGTAAGCCAATGGAAGGAGTTTGAAATTTAATGTAAGTGCATTGGGAAACTACTATAAGATTTTAAGTAAGGCAATGTTGTACATTTTCAAAAGGTCACTGTGGCTATTATATGGTAAATGGATTCAAGAGAACATCTGAAAGTGGAGAAATTAGCACCATGGTCTGATGACAAATGAGGATAGCTTGGGCAAGGATAGTTTTGCTGAAGATGGAATGTTATGAGCTGAAATATGTGTCTCCCAAAATTCATATGTTGAAGTCCTAACCCCCAGCGCCATTAAATGGGACTGTATTTGGACATAGAGCCTTTAAAAGATATAAATAAGGTATAATAAAGTGAGGTCCTATGGGTGGGCCCAAATTCATCTGACTGGTGTCCTTATAAGAGGTTAGGAGACAGACACAGAGGGAAGAAGATAGTTATCTACAAGCCAATGAAAGAAGGCTTAGCAGACACCTAACCCTGCTGACACCTTGATCCCAGACTTCTAGTCTCCAGAATTGTGAGAAAATAAATTTCTATTGTTTAAGCCACCAAGTCTGTGGTACTTTGTTATGACAACCTTAACAAACTAATATACCAAAGAAAGTGGATGTATTCCAAATGTATTTTTGCACCTGAAACCAACATTACTTGCTGATGGATTGAATTGGCAAAGTCAAGGAGACTCAGCTTCCTCGTTTTAGAACTTTCAGAACAGACCTACTTAAACTATTTACCAAGAAACAATCTTGTGAAATAAAAAAGCAACAATTGATTGAAGACTTCGAAACCCAGAAAGAAGGATGAGAATTAAATGAAAATTTGGAAGCCTTAAGAAAAGTCTATGTCATGCAAATGTAAGTCATTGTTGTTAACTTCATCATAGTTGTTGTTAGTGTCTGATACAAAATAGAAATCTACTGCAGTTTTGAATGGGCAAGCAACAGTGAAAATGACACTTGAGGGAAATGGATGTAGAATCACAGAAGAATGATAGGAACAGGAAAGGCTAGATGGAGCCTGGGAGACCAGCCAGGAACTGGCTGCAGAAATTGAAGTGTGTGCTGAGAAGTATCTGATGTTTCAGAGAAGGTCAGAGGGCTTGGAGATATTTCAGTAAAGCACACACACATTTACATACATATATACGTTAGATAACTAGAGGCCAGAAGGGAAAATGTGACCAATTGTCATTTTCTACATAGGCAATAATACTACCTAAAGTAATTTTCTTTTTAAAACCTTCTTGGAGCAGGGTGTGGTGGCACTTGCCTGTAGTCCCAGCTACTTAGCAGGCTGAGGCTGGAGAATTGCTTGAGCCCAGGAACTGGAGGCTGCAATGCGCTGTGATGACATCTGTGAACAGCCACCGCACTCCAGCCTGGGCAACATAGTGAGACCTCATCTATTAAACAAAAGCAGTACCTTCTTGGGGTCAGGATTCATACCTCACACAAATGCTTTGTATATAAACTTAATAAATATTTGCATATTGGAGAAGTAATCTCTCATATTTTGCCTTTTTAAAAAGGTAGTAGATAGTTTGGTGGGATATCTCCAGACCAGGAACTGGAAGTTCTGGCTCTGCCACTGAAGAGCTGTATGGCTTTAGGCAAGTCATTTAAAACAAGTGCTGTCCAAGAGAAATTTCTGTGGTGAGGAGTCTGTTATCTATATCTGTGCTATCTAATACCATAGCCACTAGCCACGTGGATGGCTATTAAGTACTCGAAATGTGGCTAGTGTGACTAAGGAACTGAAATTTTTGTTTAAGTATGGCTAGTGGCTGTCATATGGGACAGTGCAGGTTAACCTTAGAAGACCTCAAGTTCTTCTGTAAAAGGAAAAAGTTGGGTTAAATGATCTCCTTTGCCTTTTAGTTCTAAAATGCTATTATTCTAATTTGGCACAAAGAATTCATCAGTATATTATAAGAATTCAAACTTTGACTTCCTAAAACAAAATATATTTTTAAAGAATGTTGTATGCACATTCTACATGTACACTTTTTACATATAGAAAATCTTGACAAATTTAATCAGTTGTGTATAAATAAATGATGTTTTGGACTGTCTATAGCATATATTGTGACATTAACAACTGAAAAAGAACATGGGGTACTTGGAGAAGATTCAGAAGGCCGCAAGATGATTAAAGAGTTGAGAATCAAGACTGAGTAAAGGTTAAGGGACTGAGATTGTTTAGAAAAAAAGACTGAGGGAAGATTGAATAATTCAAGTATATGAAGGGTTTTAGATAGAAATGGTATCCAGCTATTATTCTCTACTTACTAGACAAAACATTAGAAACTTATTATAGGTTAAAGAAGAAATAAGTTAGGTATTAGGAGGCACTTCCAGAGAGTTTGGTATATTAAATTCTCAAAAAAATTTAGTTTTCAACTTAATGGTTTTTAAGACATTTTTGTGCCACATGTCACATTGAAGATAAGTGTTTGTCAAAACAGCAGTCACAGAACATTAAAAACTACAAAACAAATTGAAATCACTGCTTGTGAGATCTTTCAAAATAGGATTAATTGTCAGCTTTCAGGTAAGATTCAAAACATCAGTTTTTGAGATCCTTTACAACATGAATATATTATCAATTAAATAGATATTTTCAATTATCAACTAAATATTAATACATCTTATATATTAGATATAGATATTTCTGGGATAAGTAATGAGATTAAAGTGTTTATCTAATTATAAAATGAAGGTATTTACTTTGATGCATAATGTTTACAAAGGATGATATTTAATATTTATAGAACAAAAACAATGTAGAGTATAAATAGAGTAATGGTTCTCAAATGTCAACATGCATCAGAAGTACCTAGAGGGCTTGTAAAAACCCAGATTGCTGTTTCCACCTCCAGAGTCCCTGATTTAGTGGGTCTGGGTTATGGCCTGGGAATTTGCATTTCCAACAAGTTAGTGATGCTGATGCTGTTGGTTTGGGGACCACACCATGAGAACCATCGACAGAGAATAACATAGTTAGTATTTCTAGAAGACAGATTCCCATTTTTAGTATAATTTAGTATGATCAATAATGAGATCTAGTAGGCTCTATTTTCAAGCCAGGATGTGGAAAACACAAGCCTGAATTTGATAACATGTATTATGTACAGCATTTGGGAGACCTACATTGTATAGGCCCCATTCAATTCTGCACTAAGCCTGAAGGGCCTCATACTCCAAAATTCTCCATTTATTGTTCGCAGTTATTTCTAGCTTATTGCAGAAGAATCTCTTTCAAGTGAGAGTCTATTTCATAGTTATTGATTAGCATCTAATGTAGAACATGCATAACAACTGACAAAGACTGTGATCATAAACATTTTATATCGAGAATTCAGAGCATGAATTAGAATGAAGGAGTAAGTCATTTTAGGACTGTATTAATTCACAAGTACACACAAAGTATCTTCTAAATGTAAAAGTGGAAAACTCTTAAATAATATCTCTGAGTTGAGTAATCAAGTCCTATCAGGTCAAGCAGAAATTTTTTTCAGCAAGATGTTCCTTCCAGTTTCTCTTCATGCAATTGTATCAACTCAACTAAATCTCAGTCTCCTTAATCCACATAATGATAAGTAATAAAAACTCATTCACACTCTTTTTATTTGATCTCCATTATTATCCTGTACAATAGGAATTTTTATACCTGTAACTACCAATGCCTAGCACCTGGCCGGCACCCTATAAATGCTTTTACAAATATTTCCTCTTAATTCATCCACTCAGAGCCAGACATATAGTTAGTAAATGGTATGAAGACCCAGAAACAGAAGGGAATAAGCAGAAGTTCTGAGGCTGTTGAAGCCACGAGTGGACAAATCATGAGGAAGAGAGGGAAGGAGAGAAGGTTCTCCAGTTTCAGCAGAAAGGAAAGCAGAGTCTCAGTAGTGGATCACTGTGATGGGGAAACACCAGTAGAGAGTGATTGATTCTGAGGGATTACAAGGTTACTCCCAATGTAATTAGAATGACATTAAATCTTAAGCAAGACACATGTAGCTGGCTCTATGAGGCCCAGCTACATTTCCCAGGACTATTTCTTTTTCCCTTTCTTCCTGTGAATTCTTAAGTTGAACCCTCATTAATTGAGGCAAACTATGTCCCTTGTAGTATGAAAATCCCTAGAAAGTATATTATCCAGTAATTTGTTTCTAAACAACACTTTAAGGGAATGAAAGGGTTTTTTTTTGTCTCTTCACACTTTCAATCTAACTTCCCAAAGATCAACCTAGCTTTGTCCTTAATGTTTAATGTTAAGACTATATATAACCCTGCTTGCAAGCCAGGATGTGTGTGTGAGGGAAGACTATAACCCTGAGCCAGCACTATTGGGCAAAAGAAATAAATCTAATTCTACTCCTTCAATGGCACTCCCTTATCTTTCAGCATACATAAATTTATTGATAACTGTTTTGAAATGTCTGAAATTAAACATAATATTCCTGGTGGTGAATTTGAGCTCTGGAATCAGAAATGTAGGTTCAAATTTGGCTCTGTCAGGTACTAGCCTTACAACTTTGGGCAAGTATTTAACCTCTCTGTGCCTCAGCTGCTTCATGCATAAGAGGTTGCTTTTAATTTTAATTTTTAAAGAGTTGTGTAAGGATTAAATGAGATACTCCATTTAAATCGATTTAAAGCAGTTAGTACAGTGTCTGGCACAATGTTAACTGTTACTCTTATTCCATCAAAAGCATTTGAAAATTCAGACAAATTCATTAGCATTTAGTAAGTGTTGTGATGTCTTGGAGGTATATGGTATAGAAATATCTGTCTGGTTTGTGGAGTCTGAATTTTCAAAACTAGAAAGGTACCTTGGCAGCAAGGTAATTGTTTGAGATTCAACCCATACCTCCACTTTTGGGCTCTGGGGTCTCTTCTTTTCTATGTTTACTGAACACCTCTTATTTGTTAAGCATTGCTGTCATAAGGATATAGGGATGGGAGACACTGCTATGCAAGCACTCAGAGGGGTGTTAGGGACACAATTCATATGTAAACAATTGCAACAAACTATGGTCAATGGAGGCAATGGCCAGATTCTAAGTGAACCTCCTTACGTACTGTGGGGTGGGGACTGCTGAGAAGGGAAGAGCCAAGCAGGGATTTCTGTTAGAGCAGCAGTCCCCAACCTTTTTGGCACCAGGGACTGAGTTCATGGAACACAATTATTCCACAGATGGTGGCAGGGTGGGTATGGCAAGCGATGGAGAGCGGCTGTAAATACAGATAAGGCTTTGCTCACTCACCCACGGTTCACCTCCTGCTGTATGGCCTGGTTCCTAACAGGCCTTGAACCGGTACTGGTTGCAGCCCAGGGGTTAGGGACCACAATGTTAGTGGTTAAGTCTTGGAGGCTGAGTTATCAAGGGAAACCAGGTTTAAGGTGCGTAAGGGAGTTCTAAACAGCAGTAATGACATCTGCAGAAGCAAAAGGATGAGAGGGAAAATGGCTCACTCAAAGAACCACAAGTGGTTCAGTGTACCTGGAAAACAGAACACATATAGGTGAGTGGCAAGAGACAGGTTAAGGAGAGAAGCAAGGACTAGAATGATTAAAGGCCTTATGTGCCGTACTAAGGGGTTTGAATTTGTCCTGAATTTTATCACTCCACAATCAAACTTTCATGTTGCAAACATCACCCTGACATCAGAATAGAAGTCTGATGGAGCCAGGTAAAACTAGAAGCAGGAACATGATTTTGGAGGTTCTGCAAAAATGACAGGAAGTGAAGTAGAAGTAGAAATGGGCGTGGAGTTAGGTGGTAGACTGTCAGAGATCTGAAAGAAAATTAATGCAAATTAGTAACTGGTTGGATGTAAGTGATGGTGAGAGGGAGGTGACTAAGAGAGCACCCAGTTTTCTGGCTTGAACAAGTATGTGGATCATGATGCCATTAACTGAGATGGTGAATCAGAAGGAGGATGTGGCTTGAGAGGGTGTGTGTGTGGCTGGTGATGGAGGAGGGTAGGAGTAAAGAGTTTAGTTTTAGATGCGTCGAGCCAAAGGGTAAATGAATAAAAGGTGAAGAAGTGAAGAACAGGCATGTGGACCACTTTTTCCAAAAATGTATCTGTTGAGGGAAAGGCCTATGAGGATGTACACATGTTTCTGTAGGTTCAGGGAAAAATTTTCAGGGCTTTTGTGCATGGTGGCCTCCATATTTCTGAGCAGTTGGAGATGATGTCATTTTCTGAGAAGTAGGGGGATGATGAATAAATGAGATGAGGTAGTACATGGCTAAGTTTAGAAGAGCCATACTATATGAGAAGAGGCTCATTGCAGATGCAAGAAAACGTGGTTAGAGACCATAAATGTGAAAGGGCACCAGTCTACCCACTTGTGAGATTCCTTTCAGTTGCCCCCAGAAACCAGGGTGTCAGCCAGGCTTCCCAGACGCTGGGAGAAGGCTGGCCATTCCTTTTTTAAAGTTCCCAGCGTACTTATGCATGCCTGAATGCCAAGATGGGTATGTTTCAAATGTTTATACTTAGCAAATTAATACTTTTAACACATGATAATTACAATGCAAAATAATTGTGCTATTCACCAGGTAATCATAGAATTTATTTAAAATAGTAATTCATAATGCATGACAGATAATGTCATTTGGTAATGGGACAAAGTTTAAAGTTCTACAATGAATGCCTTCTTGTAGTTGTATCATGTAGGCATATCTCTGGGATGGTAGTATAACCTTATTTGGACAAAATATCAAAAGCTTTGATAGAAGCTTTTAATGAATGTGGGGCCTGGGCCCCATAAGCCTTAGGCATTGGAGTGGAAAAGACAGGTGATTTCATTAATCCAGTTTAACAGACCCAGTTCATTAAAATACATGGGACACTGGAATTGAGGGCAGAGATGATTGTGAGAGGTTTGAGCAATAGATTATGATTTCCAAACTGAACTGGCACGGAAGTTGTTTTATTCTGTTTGTGCTGCTATAACAAAATATCACAGACTAGGTTATTTATAAATAATAGAAATTTATTTCTCACAGTTTTGGAGGCTGGAAAGTCCAAGATCAAGGCAGTGGCAGGTTCAGTGTCTGGAGAGGGCTGCTCTCTGCTTCCAAGATGGCACCTTGTTCCTACATCCTTCAGAGGGAATGAGTGCTGTGTCCTCACATGACAGAGGGACAAAAGGGCAAAAGGGCCAAACGTGTGAAACTTTCTTTATAAAGGCCTTAATCCCATTCAGGAGGGAGGAACCCTCCTGACCTAATCACCTCCTACAGGCCTCACCTCTTAATACTAATGCATTGGATATTAAGTTTCACCATGAATTTTGGAGGGACGCAAACATTCAAACCACAGCAGAAATGAAAAGAGGAGGAAATGATAGGTTGGAGAAAAGAGATCAGTGATAAATGAGGTGCGGGTAATAAAATGAGAGGACCAAATGGTTATTAAGGAAATGGTATAACATAGTTTGATTTCACAACTGGAGTATTTCTGGATGATGACAGCTTATACACATAGGGGCAGGTGGCTAAAGTGAAGCAGAGATGAGCATTCATTGTAGTTGAGAGGTCAAGTTATAGTAAGACTAGTGTTTTGATATAGTGACACATGGACATTAACAATGATCCAAGATAATGGTGGATCTTTGTATGAAGATGGTGTCTCCCCATTTCAACGTGTCTTAAACCAATAATTGTTCCAAAAATGGGGCAGGGGAGATAGTAAGGGGACATAGGATTGAATCCATGTTATCTTTATCCCTTACTAACCTATGACTGAAATTTTACAGATGAGGAATAGTAAGTTACGAAATCTTGGTTGATGATACAGAAGTGCTTACAGAACATACAGTCATTCCAAAGAGCCTTTCAATCCACTTATCAAAGTAATTTTGTTCTCAATTTAATGGCAGGTGCAACAATATTGAACAAAGCAAACTCTACTGTATCTTAAGTCCTTTAATTATAGTGTTCATAGTAGTAAATGTGTTAGTAAAGGGACAGCTTCCATTACAACTCCAGGTTTTCAACCACTTTGATTCTTAAAGTTTTCTTTCAGGTGAAGTTATTAATGTATAGTTTCTTCCCCAAGGCTTTGTTTGTATGGGTTGATTATTGGATGTGAGAGGAAGGGTCTCCGAGGCTGTGCTTAGAAAGTGAGGACTGCTGCAAAGGAGAGGCTATGTCACTACCTGTGAACATGTGACAATGATGACAGCTGACACTGCTGCAGGACTTGCCATATGTCAAAAAACTGGGCTAAGTATTTTATATCCATTGACTCATTTAATGCCCCAACAACTATGAGGTACCCCTGATGCTAATACTAAAGAACAGGAAACAAGTAACTTGTCCAGTGTCTTCTTACCCCTAGTAAATGGGGGAATTGGGACTGGAACTCAAAACTCTGTAACTTCAGAACCTACAATTTTGTTGTTAAATACACCTGACATTGGGGGTGGGAGTAGGAACAAATTCATGAAGCAGTCATGCGAGTCACTTACACTGATTCTTTTCTTCAGACGGGAAACTAGGGGTCCAGAGCAGTTGATCAGAATTTTCTGTTAGAATTGTGAGTGTCTGTGCACACTGATAATCAGTGTGGGGGGTGGGAAGGAAAGAATTTTGAGTGTCTGACGCTTGCTCTCGTGGCCCAGCCCTACCATACCAAGTGATACAGATCCCTCCTCAGAATTCTCCTGGACATGTTCTGGCTGGAGGAAGAGATTATCTTTTTTGCTCAGGGGCCCTTTCCTTGCTTAATCCTATTGATACCTCTGTTTCACTAGCATTGCACGCAAAATCATTAACACAAGAACCAGAACCAGAATTCTTTAGAATGGGCTGGTGGATTTAAAATCAGACTGATGTTGCACACCCCTGTGAATATACTAAAAAAACCAGACATTGAATTGCTTTAATGGACAAATTGTATGTGGATTGCATCTCCATAAACCTGCTTTAAAAAAAAAAGAGTGTATGACTTAAAAAACAAATTTTGAGTGATTTCAAATGGACTCCTTGACACATGGAGAATCAGGTGCCTGGGGTGACCTGCTCGCCTATTCATTTCTTACTCAGTCCACACTGACAGAGTTCACCCTCGTGCCAGGCACAGGATGACAAAGGCTCCCAGCGCCTTGAGGATGAAAGACAGGGATAGAGGAATGCTTGTAACCAAAGTTAGGCATTGATCTTTTGTGTGTGTGTGTGTGTGTGTGTGTGTGTGTTGAGGTTCTCAGGGACTATGTTCCGAGTTTGAGTTCTAAAACAGTTGATGTGATTTTCACTTTTAAAAAAGGCAATATTTTTCCTTTTAGCAACTTACATTGAGTCACAGACCAAAGCTTCAATTACAGTAATCCTTTACCCTTTCGAAGCGGGTTTTCGCATACTAAGATAAGTGAAAAATTACCAAATCAAGTTAATGTTTAAAAATGGACCTTTATGAAAATCAGTGCCTGTTATCTATTTTCACTCCAACCGATCCTGGCGGCTCGGTCCAGTGGAGCTGTCGCGGGGACGGTGTGAGTGGATTTACACGTCCTCTCGCGACTTCCTTCGGCCTTGGCCATTTCGCACGTCCCGGCAGCGGGAAGAGCCTCTCCCGAGCGCCGGCGGGGAAGGGGTCGGGCGGGGCGGGAGGACTTCCTGCGGCCAAGGGCGGCCGCGGTCTCCGCAGACCCGAGTTCCGACCCGGCTTGGTCCCAGCGTTTGTCGGAGGGTCGGCGGCTCGGGCCGCTCGGAGCAGCAGGCACGCACTCGGGCCCTGCCCGGTGGAGCGCGGGCGGAGCGAGGACTGCGGCGAGGGCGAGCAAGTCACGTGCGGCCAGGAGCGGCACTGGAGGCCGGGAGTCTGCAGGAATGCAGTAACTTGCAGCGAAAAGTTTCCCTCAGCGGCCGGCCGCGGATTCGGTGCGGGCGGGCCCGCAGAGGAAGGAAGAGCTGCGAGGAGGCGGAGCCGGCGAGCGGCTCGGGCGGGCGCTTCTCTCAACTTTAGTTTTGGCGTCTGAGGCGAGTTTCTGTCTCAGTCGGGCGCAGCCGCCGCCAGGGAAAAGAAAGGGAGGAAGGAAGGAACAAGAAAAGGAAATAAAAGAGGAAGGGGGAGGGGAAAGGCAACTAGCCGTCCGGCCTCCGTCAAGGGAGCGGAAGGAAAAAAGTTCTCCGGCGCCACAGGTCCGAGTCTCCCGCAGCCCCTCCCGAGGCGCAGCCGCCAGACCAGTGGAGCCGGGGCGCAGGGCGGGGGCGGAGGCGCCGGGGCGGGGGATGCGGGGCCGCGGCGCAGCCCCCCGGCCCTGAGAGCGAGGAGAGCGCCGCTCCCGCCGCCCAGCGCCACCCGGCCCGCCGCCCTCGCCTCTTCTCCCATCTCGACCCGTCGAGCCGGGGCGTCCGGGCGGAGCCCTGGTCAGGGGGTGCGCGTCGGGGGAGGCAGAAGCCATGGATCCTGGGCAGCAGCAGCCGCCTCAGCCGGGCCCCCAGGGCCAAGGGCAGCCGCCCGCGCAGACCCCCCAGGGGCAGGGCCCGCCGTCCGGGCCCGGGCAGCCGGCAGCTCCGGCGTCCCAGGCGGCGCCACAGGCACCCCCCGCCGGGCACCAGATCGTGCACGTCCGGGGGGACTCGGAGACCGACCTGGAGGCTCTCTTCAACGCCGTCATGAACCCCAAGACGGCCAACGTGCCCCAGACCGTGCCCATGAGGCTCCGGAAGCTGCCTGACTCTTTCTTCAAGCCGCCAGAGCCCAAATCCCACTCCCGACAGGTAACCTCGCCGCCCCTCTCCCCGCTTCCCCGTCGGGCAGGCCCCAGGGGCGAGTGGCGCTCGGGAGCCGCGGCCGCCGGCCCCGGCCAGGGGAGGGGGGCTCGGGGATCTCGCGGTGAAGTGGAGGAACTGGAGGCGCCCGTCCGGCCGCGGTCACCGGCTCCCCACTTCTCCCGGAGTCCGGGGCCGAGATTTGTTTTTCCTCTTGGAGTTTCTCTCTGCGGTTGCAGCCCCGGGGGGCGTACTTGCCCCATTCTTCCTTTCTTCCCGGGGTTCCCGGGAGGTTGGCGGGAGAGGAGGAGGAGGTGGGAGGAAGGAAGGGGGTGGGGAGAGTCGGGCCGGGGCCGCGGTGGGCTCGCACAATGCGCGCGCCTCCGCGCTCCGCACCTTCGCTCCCGCTCGGGCTGGGCCGGGAAAGGGGGAGGGGGGCCTCTGGCATTCGTGTGTGGGTGAGTTGCCAGCGGCGGCCGAGTTTGTGAAGTTGAGCCCTTGGCCCCCTTTCCTTCTGGGCCTCTCGGTCCACTTTAGCCTCCTGGGGAGTCAAATAATTGTTCTCTTGTTTTCCAGTGTTGATTAGGGGTGGGGGTTGAACCGGTCCATTTAGTTTCTTGCTCTTTCCCCCTCCCCCCTCCTTCCCCTCCCTCTCCTCCCTCTCCCCCTCCTCCTTCTCCCTGTCCCCCAGCCTTCCTCCTTCCCTCTCCCTCCTCCCCCCCCTCCTCCTCCCGTAAGCATTTATTTTCCTCGCGGCCTGGCGCTTTCAGAATACAGGATTCGGGCTTCCCCTGCCCAGACTTTCCTGGAAGTTGTTTATGGAGTTCTTTCACTCGCGCGCTTCCCTTGTGCCCTGGTACTCGGGCAGGCTCGCTCTTATTAAACTTAGTAGGTTCACGTGTTGGTTCCCCAACTGTAGACTATTACTTACAGCCGGCTGAAATGCTTTTGAATTAGCCACATCTGTACGTTGCGCAGGAACTGAGTTGCGCTTTACAGCACCGAGGTTTTCACAAGCCTTTGATAATACACTGCAGGTTGACTCATAGGCCAAGTCCTGCCTGGTTCAACTGTGATTAAAAGTTAATGTTTGGGAAGCGATGACTAATGCTAGGATCGCCATTGCTTTTTAATTCTTATTGAGGATATGAACATGGCTGCTTTTCCACATACACAACGTTTGGTTATTTTGCCAACTTGATTCAGCATTGAAGTGAAACTATTTATTATGAAAGTGTTAACATTCCGATAGGTCCCAGTGGATTTATTTACTTAAGGGTTCTCTTTTTCTTTTTTCTTTTAAGAACTTGCTTCAGGCTAAACTTCAGCATAGGAAATTTGCCCAAAAGTTAATTGGCTTTCCAAATACTGCAATGTAGTTAGCCCACTCTGGCTGTAACTTGAGTGGAAAGAAGAATTACCGCCCCCACTCCGATTCCCCCTCCTATTTGCAGGCCTGTTGTGTATTCTTCTGTAGCAGACCAGCGGGTTTGGGGACTCAGAAAAGCTCACTTAACCTGATGACAAAACCCGGGTTAAGGAGGAGGAAGGAAAAACAATTTAGCTGCTTGCCTAAACACTTCAATTTGTAAGAAGTAGACTTAGGTATGCTTTTTTCTCTTACTCTTGGAAGTGGGTTTATGGACTCATTACGGGTAAATGTATGTTGGCATGCACTCTACAGACTACACAGCTATGCTACTAGTTACTTAATATGTTTTGAAAGTAAAATACACATAGGAGATTGAATTCGCCGTTTTGTGGCATCTGTCAGCCGAAGAGAATTGCAGCTTAAAAGTGTATTTACTCTTCTAGCAAATAAGTACATAAAAATTTATATCCAGCAATTTGCAAATTCACACTATTCATAATCTATACAAAGTTTTGTTTTTAATACGATTTTTAACTAAGTGTTGTGCATCTGTAAGTTTAACTTTTATTTCTGCCAGTAATTGCCTAAATCATACTTACTCTGGTTGGAAATTTAATTCTGATTGGAAACTCAGAAATATATGTGTCTTTAAGGCATAAATAAATGACCACTGATTCCTTCCAGTTTCCTTTATTTGCGTGTATGAATCTTAAGAAATTCTGATGTTTTGATAATCAAACCCTAATTCTAATCAGGGAATTTAAAAAATTATACAAGATTATGAATCTGGATTGTAAATACTATGATTCACACACTATTGATTATAAATTCTTTAATATATCCATTTTTCCATCATGAAAAATCTATTTTACAAATGAAAAAAACTGAGGCACATGGAAGTTAAGATAGTTGTTCAGTGCCACACTAGCCACCTGGGACCAGAACTCACAATTTTTTCTGTCATATAGTTGTAAATATGTTTGTCAGTTCTTAAGTTATATTGTAATTGAATTGATAACATCTTTATCTTCTAGATGCAAAGATGGTTGGTTTTTCATTCCATTAATAAGATGGCTTTTAAGAACATTTGGGCAGTTCTGTATCTTTTGCTTTCATTAAAAGTTGTGTAACTTGTGATGATTGCTATATTGATGGCATTTGTTCATAGTGAGAAAGAATGACAAGGGCTCGTTTTGTCTAGTGCTTGTTGTAGAAAACATTATTTAAAATCTAGTTAAAATACGTAATTCCTCTTTGGGTTATATTTATACCTGAAACATTTTAGAATCTGAAAAAGCACCCATACTGCCTGGACCTTTTAGAAATTAGGTTTTAAAATTCTACATTTATTATTAAAACATTAGAAATGTTTTATTCATTCTGTATTAGTTGCTTTTTAAAGATGTAGAAGGCATGTCTAATGTATAGTAGGTAGAAATTCATTTACATGGACTGTCCATCAGTAAAATTATAAATGTTTGTAAAAACTATATATGAAAATTACATAAAATTAAACGTATTCATTTGAAAACCTGTGTTCCCTGGTGTCAACTATTAAATATTGAAATTTGCCTTTGGTACTTAGATACTTGGTTGTGATGAAATTTATCTGGGAAATTTAAATTTAAAGGCACTCTCTCTCTAAAAGGATTTCTTTTTTAAATTTTCATTTTAATATTCCTAATAGGCCAGCACTGATGCAGGCACTGCAGGAGCCTTGACTCCACAGCATGTTCGAGCTCATTCCTCCCCAGCTTCCCTGCAGTTGGGAGCTGTTTCTCCTGGGACACTGAACCCCTCTGGAGTAGTCTCTGGCCCAGCACCCACACCCGCAGCTCAACATCTTCGACAGTCTTCTTTTGAGATACCTGATGATGTACCTTTGCCCGCAGGCTGGGAGATGGCAAAGACATCTTCTGGTCAGAGATACTTCTTAAAGTAAGTGAAAAGAATGGTGGGTGATAGTTATCTAAGAAAAATGTGTATTGGAAAACAAAGTGCTGTTAAGATATGGAATATCATTTATTTTTACATTTTACTTAATATTGATGTTAAGCTCAGTTATATCTTTTATAATTTTTTCCAGTTTGACATAACCTAAATACCTTTTTTTTAACATAGGTAATATTTTGAAAGCCTAATTGACTCTCGGTTCAGTTAAAATAGACGTTTTTTACAGTCTTTTCTTTTGAGGCAGTTTGGATAGTCTCATTTTGAGTTTGTGCCAAACCTTTTAATTAGCCTGGCAAAAAAAAGAATACCATAACAATTTTAAAATTCTGAGAATTACAGGACTGGCATTGTTTTATGAAATATGTATAGTCCTACTTATATCTTTTGAAATCAATATTTTATTGGTAGAGAAGAACTACAAAATAAGATTTTTCTGGGAGTTGAATTTTACAGTATTTTAAATTGTGAAATGACAAGCACTGTATGTAGTTGCGGTTTGTGATTTATCAGTTTTTTTCATCAAAATGTAAGGAAAGGAATATAAATTTTTAGGTTTAATATACATCCAGTGGCAAACTTCTTTAAAAACTAGCAGCTCTTCAAAACAGAATCTCTCTTTGAAAAACACAAAGAAAGCCATCATGTTGTTCATTTTCATGGGCCTTTTTGTCTTTAACAAAATGACAAAATTACATTAAGCTGAAAAGACCTAAATAGAATGTTATCTCCTCTAATTTTGAAATTGTAGATAAGACCTTAATTTTATCTGACTTGTTTGGATCAAGTGTATACAAAATGTTGTCTAAAACTAATTATTATAGACTGAAATTGATGTCTTACAAATGCTCACTTAATAGTATTTTATGGGGTTGAGATCATAAAGTGAAAAACAATTCAAGTGTTGATTCAGATCTGTCTCAACAATCTACTCCTAAGGCAGATGTAACATTTATTTATTAGATCCGATAATACAATTACTGGTGATGTTTTGTTGCGTGAGTCTTGTATGTGTTTTATATTGATTGTCTTTCAAGATAGGTTATTTTATAATGTAAGAAAATTTTGTGACAGGCTTATTTAGAAGAGCAGAGGAAAAGTTTCTATAGTTTTCTGCCCCTTTCCTGCAGCTTTTTCTACTTTTTAAAATTCATTTTTTTGTGTCCTGGTATCCATTTCAAAGGGTCAGGTTTCAACCAGAACAATAAAGGGCCTGAGACTGGGAAGTACACACAAGTCTGGCAAACTCATCTGCATGAGCAAGATCTCTGCATGAGCAAGATCATTTGTTCTCAGTCCCACATCCAAAGTAAATGATTGAAAGAGCTTCTAGCTGTGAGGGATGTGTCTTGAAGGGGAAAGGAGTAGAAACAAACCAGGTTGTTAGGAAGAAAAAGAAAGGCTGCACTTTTTTGAACCTCTCCCTGCTGGGTCACATGCTGACCTGGGGAGATTTTTAAACAGCTTAATAGCCTGCATGCCTTCTTTGTTTGGTTGATGCTGTGGCAAAAAGTATAAGGTTAAAGAGCACAGAGCAACATTTATGTTCTTCATCTTAGTCTTTTGTATCTTGTAATAATTGCCTGTAGGTGACACCTGCCTGCATTTTTATTATTTTGAATGAATGATCTTTTTGAGCTGAAATAAATATTCAGTTGGCCCGCTGTATCGACAGGTTCTACATTTCTGGATTCAACTGACCACTGATTGAAACTATTTGAAAAAAAAATTATATCTGTAGTAAACAATGTCATTATTTCTTATTCCCTAAACAATACAGTATAACAGCTGTTTACATAACATTTGCTTATGTTAAGTATTATAAATAATCTAGAGGTGATTTAAAGGTATATGAGAGTAGGCACATAGGTCATATGCAAATACCATGCCATTTTATATAACAGACTTGAGCATGTGAGGATTTTAGCATCTGCAGGAGGTCCTCGAACCAATCCCACACAGATGCTGAGCGATGACTGTGTTTATTTTTTTAAGTTTCCAATGAGTCTTCCTTTGAAAAGAAATGCTTCCCTTGTAAAGGTATTAATATATCGATGGATTAATGAAGGGTGTGCACACACACTCCACTCACCTCATTCACCCCAGTCACCTGTGGGCCTGTAAGGAAGGTGAACCAGGCCAAAATAAGAATTATGCCATATGAGAATTAGTTGAAGGGCTGAGGAGAAGTGTACTGGAAAAGAAAAAACTGGAAAGGGAAGAGAGAAGATATAATTGTTATTTCAGTAGTTCTGGGACTCTCATGTGAAAGTAAGATTAGTCTTTTTGTAGTATAAGAAATGTGAGGAGTTTTGATTCCATGGAAGACTTTTCTTGTATCAAACTTTTCAGAACTTAGAAGGATTTTCCCAGAGAAGTAAATTTTGGTCATTAAAAGCAGATGAAGTCATGTATTAGTTGATACCTGTCAGGGATTGTATAGAGGGCCCCTAAGCATTGGATGTGGAAGATGGGTGCTGTGGGCTTATACAATTTCATATCCTTCTAAAGAGTACGCTTTATGAACGATAATGCAGTTTGTGGAAATGTTAATAAAATAACATTAGTTCACCTTTTCCAGTTAGCTACTCCCATGATGTGTTATAGGTAGTATGTCATCATAAACAACTTATTTTTGTGTACTCAGTGGATAAGTGAGATTAATGTTCTGACTGTGAGTCAAAGATGATGATGAACTAAGCTTTTGCGGTACCAAGTTGTTATTGTCAAAATTCATTTTTACCTAGTTTTAATGTTTTAAAATCAGACTCTTGGCAATCAACACTTCTTCCTGTATTGTCTTCTCATGTCTAAAGAAGAGTTATTGCCAGCTAACTGTAGAATGAAGATTTAAACTAGTTGCATACTTTACACTCATTTCTACAGTGAAATATTATATTTTAATACATCTCTTTAGGTATTTGTTGGAACTAACTTTTAAGTTACAAAATATATATTAATAACTTACTGAGATTTATATTTGGCATGAAAAACTCTGAATATAAATGGTCTAAACATGCAAGGTGATGTGATTTGAGAGAAAACTTAAAAATGTTGACTTTGGAAACAACTAATTGTTGCCTTGATCTGTTGACTATAGATGAATAAGTTTTTGAAGTCAGTTGGCCCATCCTCTAGTTTCAAGGCAGCATAATTACTGAAGGATTGGTATTTTTAAAGCCCTCCATAGGTCAGTGAGATACTCTGGAGAAGACTTGTATTTTATTTTGGCAAATGATATGGTACACGTATAGTATTAGCTACATTTATCAATGACACATCTTCAAGCTGTGGGATGATTTTTGAAGTCCATAAAAAGGCTTAGTCATTATATACTACATATAATATGTGTTCCACTGAATTGACTGTTTGAAACTAATTTCTTAAACATATAGTACATTGAGCTTTTATTTCAAAAGAATTCATTCTCTTCAAGACTCTGAATTATTGCCTTCTTCAGCTGTCTTATAGTTTTCCTACAGGAAATAGTTCTTCAAGTAGTTGGTCAACAACTTCCTATTTCTTTATAAGCTGCTGAATAACTTCCTGAATTAGTATTCTATAATATCCCTGGTTACAAGGAGTGTTTTTACTTGTCAGATTATTTTATTGAATCTGATACCTTGTAACTATGACCACCTGCAAAGACCTCGTTATACATAATGTACCAGGTTGGACCTTAAAATTTGATTTAAGGAATCTGATCCAATGATTTTAAAAGTTTGTAGATTTGCATTGTTTTAATAATCTTCTAATAATTTTTAAAAGGTAGTTTTGTTTCATTTCCATTATTTATTATTTTCTGAATAACTGGCCTTAGCGTTTTTAGCCTGTGAAGATTCAGGGTTTCTTGTGGCTATGATTTGATTAAGAGTTGAGTATCTAGATCCAAAATTTAAAAAGGATTTTTTTTAGAGACTTTTGACATTGCATGGCAGAAAGTTTAGCTATATTGTAACATTAAATGAACTTGCCCTGCAGATGTAATTGATCACTGTAGTTTCTTTTTCTGCTACATACGATTTTTAGAAATGGATGCCCCGTTGCCCTGATTAAAGCTACCTCAGAAATGTATGAATTAAAGGAGGTGAATTAAGTTTCTTGTTCCAGTTTGATCTTATGCTTCCCCTCTCAAATCCTTGCCCAGTAGAAAACTGTAAATGCATACAGTGTATGTTGTTACCGTAATAAAGATGAGATGTTTTTAAAAGAATCCATTTTGTAAGAAATAAGACTGCCATTTCTTGTTACATCAAATATAACCCAAATGGTTTCCCCTTAAAAATGAAAAGTCTGTGATTTTTGCCATTGAATGTTGATTAAGTTGCACACACACACCCCCCCCAACACCCATACCCACTCACCCACCCAAACAAAAAAAGTTCAAATTGCAGTCACAAAGTATTTCCCTATCTGAGGGGAGGGCCAGTCCCTGCCTGTTTGTCTTGCTGTTGAGGCTGAGAGGAGTGAGAAGATAAAAGTATGCTCTCAGCTCTCAAAAAAAAAAAAAAAAAAGCTTGTTTCTGCTCAGTGGGTGGGCATCCCAGGGAAGAATGGCATGCGGTACCACACTGATTTGGGAAGAAAAACTCTGGAGGACTGTATTCAACAGAAGAAAAACAGTTGGAGGACAGTAGATGTGACACAGTAAATAAAATATGGAAATTAATTTATTCCCTACAGAAAATTTTGAATATTTTTAGTGTGAGCTAAGATATTTAATTAAGAAACTGGATATTTAAGTGCAGCAAACTCAATTGGCTGCAAGATGGTAGACTAATTTTATTCGAAAGTAACATTCTTCAAGTTGAATTTTGAGAGGAATCTAAAAAGTAAAAAAAAATAAAAATAACGTTCAAAAAATACTTCTAAAAAGCCTCATGTTAACCACTTAAACAAAAAACCCTAGGTAGTATTTGAATAGTTGAAACTTGGGGAAAAAAAAAACTTTTTGAAACCCTGAGATCAATCCCCTTTCCTAATGTAAAGAAATATTTTATTTTGTAGCTAGAAAAATAATGTACTTTAGCATCCTAAAATGCTGTCATGATTCTGCACTGTCTTTTACCTTAGAGCTTTTGGAGAGAGGTGAACTCTAAACCTAATGTTTTAGTTGCCAAAATGTATATTGAAGTTTAGGCTTACTTAGGACAAAATCAAAATGAAGTCATTTTGAAAATCAGTTGTTAAGGTTTAAGATTATTCAAACTTAATTTGTTACCTTCTGTATGTAATAGCATAATTTAGCCATTAAGTATGGCTTGAAAGTTTAATAATCGTTGAGTAACATTGTATAAAAGGAGGTCTTAAAGAGCTGTGTGGTTCTATAACTGTGGTTACTAAGCGATGCAGTTCTTACCAAAAGGGCTTCTGATTCTAGGATTAATCAGAACTTCAAGTCATGAAAGGGATTTTGCTGTTTTTATGAAGAAGAATTGCTTCATGGTTCTGGTTGCTCAAGTGCTGTAGCACCAAGCTTCCTGGGAACAAGTACTGCCACCATGGAAGCACTTTTATTTACGTAGGCCTTGACCCCTTCTAAAAGCAAACAAAGAAGTTTGCTATAAATCACAACCGTCCTTTTTTCCCCCCATTAATATGCTAGACAAGGAAAATGGTCAGTAGTTTTATCCTCATTTGGCTGTTAGCAAGAGAAGAATCGTAATCTTTAACACACCAAGTGATAAGCTGTTGTTTCTCTGAATGATGTTACAAATTAATAATGTAATGCCCAGGGGAGTATCTATTATTGAGGTTTTCTTCCACCAAATATTTTTAACGCTTTATTTGTGGTTAGTGCTGTTGATGTACATCTTTATTTCTTCTTGGGATAATGTTAGTCGCTAGACTTTAAATTCTTCATCTGGGTCCTGATTTGGGGTGTCAGGTGAGAGGGCATTTCCTTCCTCCTCTTGCAATTGCTTACTTAATCTTAATGGGGAAGGGGCGTTGTTTGTTTAACTAAGGGCTTCGTTTGTCTAGTAAATGTGTTTAGAGAGATGTGCCTTTTGATACACACATGAAAACTTACTTTGGACTATTTGATTTGGTAAAGACAGCCGCCTTTAGGGTGCTACTGTGTGCTTTGACAAAATCAAATGTGGGATAGAAAGTTGTTTGAAATTCAGCTTCTCACATATCCTGAAGTGACTGATATGGAACAGGCTTTTGGAATGAAAATAAACTCTATCATCTAGAAGGTGAGACAAGATGGGGATTTTTTTTTCTTCCTGTACCAGACCATGAATGTGGGGTTCTCTTGTTTTATGTTTACAAAACCATTCTCCCTCACCCTCCTTTCTTCATGTACAGTAGTTCCCCATGACATTCAGATTTCAGTTACGTGTGGTCAACTGTGGTGTGAAAATATTAAATGGAAAATTCCAGGTATAAACAATTTATATGTTTTAAATTGTGTGCTCTTCTGAGTAGTATGATGAAATCTTGTGCCATCCAGTCTGGGACGTGAATCATCCACACTGTTTACTCTACCTGCCCAGTGGTCACTTAGTAGCCATCTTGGTCATCAGACAGTATTAAGAAGGAAAAACGTTTATATACAGTTTGGTACTATTCACAGTTGCAGGCATAGACTAGGGATCTTGGAATGTATCTCCTGAGGATAAGGGGGTGCTGCTGCATCTGACTTAATGGATTTCTTTTAACAAGGTATATTTTTTTTATTCTAAAAGTAACATTTATTAGAATTGGAAAGTTCAGGAAAGGAGGAAGTAGGTGAGGAAGTACCAGATTCTACCAGTGAGAGGTGTTTGAAGATGCTTATTTTCATAGCCTCATGTATAAACATATGTTTTGAAATTTAATTTTAGGGCAATAACATATATATTTAGAAAATTCCTTAATACTATAAGATATATAAAGAAAAAGAGCAGTGGCCTGCTTTTCTTGATCTCTGGTTTGCATTCTCCAGAGGCAAACACTTTAAACTCCTTTTAGATGTATTTTCCCTTGGTACTTAGAAAAACTCTATATTTATAAAATATGCTACACTGCTATTTATTGAATTTTCTTCATCTCTCAATTCCTCCTTTTGTTTATTTTCTCTGAATAATTAATATCATTTTTTGTTTAGTTTTACATTATTTTGACTATTTAGGTTTTGCCCACAGCTGAGCCATGTGATATACTTTGGCTTTCTCAGCAACTTTCATATTTTCTTGGTAAGGCAATTATTAATTGCCTTGTTTTTTTTGTTGTTTTTTGTTTTGTTTTTTTCCATTTGGTTTTTTGTTGCTTTTTTGCCCCCTTGGGGGCATCCCTGAGTCCTTTGTCTTCCTGCACTGGGCTAGACTTGTTTCAGAGTTGTCATCCTTGGCACTGTCTTGGGGAGTCCCTGCATCATTCTTGGTTGGATACTCTGTTTTTTTCATTCTTGATTTGCTCTTAAGAATTTGCTCATCCCCCAGAAATTTGCTGAGAAAAAGGGTGCATGGGAGGTAACTGTCAAGATTTTTTGTGTCTAAAAATATCTTCGTCTGTTAACATTTAATGGGTAGTTTGCTTAGAATTTAAGATTATTTTCTCTTGGAATTTTGAAGCCTTTGTTCCATTTTATTCTAGCTTTCAGTTTTCTAATTGAGTATTTAAGTCCAATTTGCTTCCCTTAAAGTTTTTAGTATTTTGTTCTTTATCTTTGCAGGTCTAATTTCATGATATGACTGGGTATGGGCCTTTTAAAATTCATTGTAAAGAATGCGTGGTCTGGAAACTCAGTGTTCAATATGAATGATGCCCCTTAAAGTTTTGCAGTACAGTTTGCCCTACAGGCCTGAAGGACAGTCCTGGAAAACATTTCTTTCATTAGTTCCTGGGTGATTTTTTTGCAGTCTGTTTTATCTGTTCTCCTTTTCTGGAATTTTTGCTAGTCAAAATAACTCTTTAATTTTCTTATCTTGTCCTGCTATTTTACTTCATTTAGCCTTTTGTTATGCTTTCTGGGAGATCCCTTCAACTTTAACTTTTGAGTTTTTAGTTGATATTATTTTTTCAAAAAGCCATTTATCATTCTTAATTTCCAGTGGCTCTTTTCTGAGCTCATTGTTTGTTATTTTTAATAACATGCTGTTCTTATGTCGTGGATGTAGTAATATCTCTCTGAGAATATTATATGAGGTGTTTCTTTTGAAATTGTCTTCTGCCTTCATTGTCTAAGTGGGCTTCGCTGGAGAATAGTACAACAGAGACCAAGCCATAAAGTTATGGGGGACCCTACCTGTCAGTAGCTGAGTAATTTCCTCTTATAGGGGCCATTTTCTATAGAAGAAAATCTGCCAGTCTCTCTAGAGAGTATCAGTGACGATGGGTGTTAAGACTGACTACCAGTGTTCTAGGGCTCAACAGCGTTAGGCTTTGTCTCTGCTCTTGGCTTTGCCAAGTGTCTGAATCCAGAGCCTCTGGGTCCATTTCTCTGGAACCTAAATCCCATTTTCTGCTTGGGCTGGGCAGAGGAGTATGTAATAGGTTTTTTTTTTTGAGACAGAGTCTCAACTCTGTTGCCCGGGCTACAGTGCCATGGCATCAGCCTAGCTCACAGAAACCTCAAACTCCTGGGCTCAAGCAATCCTTCTGCCTCAGCCTCCCAAGTAGCTGGGACTACAGGCATAAGCCACCATGCCCGGCTAATTTTTTTGTATATATTTTAGTTGGCCAATTAATATCTTTGTATTTTTTTAAATAGAGATGGGCTCGCTCAGGCTGGTTTTGAACTCCTGACTTTTGAGCAATCTGCCCACCTCGGCCTCCCAGAATGCTAGGTAGGATTACAGGCATGAGCCACCACGCCCGGCCTGTAATAGTTTTTTAAAAAGTTATATGTAAGCTGATTTTTTTATGAATTCAATTTATAATTATTTGGCTGACTGTGTAAAGTTATCGGTTTTCTAAGTCCCGAACAGTTACTATTAGCAGTTTCTTATGATTTGACTTGTATATTACAAGATAGTTCCCTTTTTACTGAATCCTTAAGTAAATGCTTTTACAAGGCAAATGATTAATTCAAGTATATTTGTCCCCATTAGTGTCAGTTTTAGACTACATTTTTACATGTTAGGTTTTTTTTTTTTTTTTTTTTTTTTTAGACAAGAGTCTCACTCTGTTGCCCGGACTAGAGTGAGTGCTGTGGTGTCAGCCTAGCTCACAGCAACCTCAAACTCCTGGGCTTAAGCAATCCTTCTGCCTCAGCCTCCCAAGTAGCTGGGACTACAGGCATGTGCCACCATGCCCAGCTAATTTTTTCTATATATTCTTAGTTGGCCAATTAATTTCTTTCTATTTATAGTAGAGACAAGGTCTCGCTCTTGCTCAGGCTGGTTTTGAACTCCTGACCTTGAACGATCCTCTTGCCTCGGCCTCCCAGAGTGCTAGGATTACAGGCGTGAGCCACCGTGCCCAGCCCATGTTAGATTTTCTTAAAGGGAGAACTGTAGACTTTAATGTGAAGTGGTTGACATTGATTGGACAGTGTGTGAATTTTGTTCAGAGGGTTTGGATTCTGAGAAAATATGAAGGGGCAGAAAGACTGGAAACATAATTCTTATTCTTAATGTATGATAGTGAAGATATTTCTGTTGGTGTACCATTTCAGAATTCTTTGTCTAGTATTCACAGATTTAAAAATTAGGGCTTTAGGCTGGGCATGGTGACTCATGCCTGTAATCCTAGCACTCTGGGAGGCCGAGGCAGGCGGATTGTTCAAGGTCAGGAGTTCGAAACCAGCCTAACCAAGAGCGAGACTCTGTCTCTACTAAAAATAGAAAGAAATTAATTGGCCAACTAAAAATATATAGAAAAAATTAGGTGGACATAGTGGCGCGTGCCTGTAGTCCCAGCTACCCAGGAGGCTGAGGCAGGAGAATCACTTGAGCCCAGGAGTTTGAGGTTGCTGTGAGCTAGGCTGACGCCACAGCACTCTAGCCCAGGTGACAGAGTGAGACTGCTGAATCAGTTCAGATATGCATATTTTCCCTACCATCTG
>CAUYRT010035031.1:0-14704 GCA_963574885.1 Lepilemur ruficaudatus
TTCAAGTTAGGTCTGTGTTTATTTATGGGACTATTAAATTAGCAGAAAATTGGAATATGTATAATTTTGTGGAATGATTTCTTTCCATTTTTTAAATAGAAGTCTTGGACTAAACAGGCTGCAGAAGAACATTATTGAGATTTGGGAGAAAAACAAAACACACGAAAAAAGTCTGCCCTTTCTTACCAGAAACCACCTGAGGACATTGCAGCAGTTTTCTTGAATATCCCTAAATGTGAATATTCTAACAGGTTTTCCTTTACTTGGAGATCCTCAAAATTGTTGGCATGAATCATTATTCAGTCCACTTTCTATGTTCAGGACTTTGCCTCTGGCGGAGCTCTAACTCCAGTGTTTCTCAGAAAGGGAAAAGCACACGGTAATAGCTTTGGGAAGCTGCCAGGGAAAAACGAACTCCTCAGACAATTACTTTATGTTATTCTTACTGCACATATGATACATTATTCATCATTTTCTAAGCATGTTCATTATAAATGCTGTTTAATCACATTTTAAAGGTAAACAGCATTTATCAAATTATCATCCGGTATCTTGTTCCAAGTCAGCATTGATTCTTTACCACAAACCTATGCCCTGCAGGAGAACATGTGTGTTTATTTTTTGTCCCATTATCTGTTCAAAGGCTGAGAGCTATACCCATGTCCCACTGGGTTAGTCCTATGTTTCAGGCCATCCCTTATATTAAAATAATTGTCTTTTTTTGGCAGTGTTGGTTCTATCCCAAGAAATATTTTAAATAGGGCAATACTTAATTTTGCTTTTCTGGATCTTTCTGAATATCTGTGGTGGTATTCAAGCATTTCAAATTTAGAATATATGAGTGTCTTAATTAATTTGCTTTTAGTGCTTTACATGGTAATATGTGCTCAATGAATGTTTGTTTGAATGGCAGGAATGCGTGGTGAGATTTTGGTGGAGTAAATGATTTTGTGTGGATTATCACAAATTCTTAATTTCTTCTTTTGTCTGTTTTTGACATTAAAGGTAGTAGAGGAGACAGTGTTAATCCATGGAGTAGACAGAATGGAAAGTGTGTGTGTGTGTGTGTGTGTGTGTGTGTGTGTGTGTGTACCTGCGTGCGAGTGCACTCATGCGCAGGTGTACATGTCTATACTTATGTGCGTGTTTTGGCATGTATTTATTTGTGTGTAGATAAGGGTGAGGATAAAGAAGTAGGGAGAATGGCTGAAAAAAGAGAAAAAAATTTCCTAATGTGTTCTGGAAATTGTGTTAGGCCATTCATTCCGTTTGATTTTTCATTTATCCCTAAGAATACATTTATTAAGCATCTTCTAAGAGCAGGCACTATTCAGAGCCCCTGGAGATAGTCTCAAATTAGTAAAAAAAAAAGATAACTCCATTAAAATAGATAGCAGGGAAATGTGTGGTCAAGGCTTTTATAAAGGTAAATATAGGATGCCTGTGGATGGGAGGAAGACAAAACAGGGCATTTCATCTGGAATGGAATTCAAGCGGGTTTCTTTTTTTTTTTTTTTTTTTTTTTTTTTTTTTTGAGACAGAATCTCACTGTTTTGCCCGGGCTAGAGTGCCATGGCATCAGCCTAGCTCACAGCAACCTCAAACTCCTGGGCTCAAGGGATCCTCCTGCCTCAGCCTCCCAAGTAGCTGGGACTACAGGCATGTGCCACCATGCCCAGCTAATTTTTTCTATATATTTTTAGTTGGCCAATTAATTTCTTTCTGTTTTTAGTAGAGATGGGGTCTCGCTCTTGCTCAGGCTGGTTTTGAACTCCTGACCTTGAGCGATCCTCCCGCCTCGGCCTCCCAGAGCAAGAAGGGTTTCAAGAAATGTGTCTTGGTCTTAGCCTTGAAGATTAAGATGGAAGTAACTTGCCAAAAAGGAAGGAAGAAGATTCTATGCAAAAGAAATAGTGTAAGTGAATGCTTAATGAATACAGCTTTACTTTCTTCTTGGAGGGTAGGAAAGAAACATTTGGAACTTAGACATCACACTAGGTGCCTACTTTAGAGCTGCTTCATTAGTAATGTTAAGTCCTTACGTAATCGAACAATACCCACAAAGAGCAAACTGTTGCCACTGAATGAATGTTTTATGGTTTGGAGAGTGAACCAGTTGAAGCTGCCATGCTCTTCATTACTTAATTTGTAGTTAGGAATTTACATACATTATGAATTGTTCTTGAATTACAATTATCTTCTGATAAATTCCTTCTGGATTTTCCCTCCAGTTTTTTCTTGTCAAATTAATTTGTTTCTAACTGTAATTTTTTCCCATCTTACAATATTTGGTATGTATTTGTGAATCCAGAAGAGCATCTTATAAGTATTAGTTAGCACTGGAGAATGTTAGAAATTCAAAGGATGATCTACCTAAGGATAGAATTTAGAGGAAAAGAGTTGGCTGCCTGTTTTCTTTCTAGCTATGCATTCCAGAACAGATGACTTGCCTTGGAGCTTTCCATAGTTGGAAGACTATAGATGTTAGAATGTTCTAGAATAAGACCTAGAACAAATTCTTTAACCTTTTTGAATCCTGAGTTTTCTCAACTATGAAATAAATGCAATAAAACCAACTTTGTGGTGGAGGGTATCAGAGAAAGTGTTTTAAAGTACCTCATAAGGGGTCAAGAAATATAGTAGTAGCTATTCTTACTGGAAGTTTCATCTAGGAATACAAATTATGATTAAAGCATATGTATTTAGTCTTAACCTTCTTTCTAATAAAGATTCCATACCATCTAGATTGAGCTAGGGATAATTCTATGTAAATATTGAAAAGAGGTAATAACCTCTCTAATTCTCTTCTAGAACAAGAAGTTATGATTCTTCTGATATACCCAGTGTATTTGACCATTCTGGCTCTGAATGTTTTGCTTTCTCTGCCTTTAACATAGCATTACTTATGCATAGTGTATATGTGTTATAGAATTACCCGCTAAACAGATTTCAGGCTTATTGTGTACATGTATAGGGCCCTGACAACACTAGGATATTTGCCAGAGCACACACATGTATATGTGTGTATTTACACAAACCTAGATGGTATAGCCTACTATACATGCAGGCCATATGGATAGACTATTGCTCCTAGGCTACAAACTTGTACAGCATGTTACTTTTTTGAATACTGTAGGCAACTGTAACACAATGGCAAGTATTTATATATCCAAACATGGAAAGATACAGTGAAAATATTATAATCTTATGGGACCACCATTGTTGTATGTGGTCTGTCATTGATTGACTCACTGTCACTTTCCTTTCACAAAACCATTCAACTCTGAACAAGCTAAAAAGAAATTTAGTATTAGAAACTTTAGGATGCTGTTAATTTCAGCACATGCCAAATTTTTACTTTTGATGTTTAGTATTGTTTTTATTTTGAAATCCACATTGAGGAGAGAGAATGAGGAACATCAAATCTTTTAACTTCCTGGGGACTCTAAAGAGTTTATTTCTACCCTCAGGATGATAGATACAATCATGCATCACTTAACAATGGATATATATTATGAGAAATGCATCCTTAGACAATTTCATCATTGTGTGAGCATCGTGGTGTGTATTTACACAAACCTAGATGGTATAGCCTACAATCCATGCAGGCCATATGGACAGACTATTGCTCCTAGGCTACAAACTTGTACAGCATGTTACTTTTTTGAATACTGTAGGCAACTGTAACACAATGGCAAGTATTTGTATATCCAAAAATAGAAAAGATACAGTGAAAATATTATAATCTTATGGAACCACCATTGTTGTATGTGGTCTGTCATTGACTGAAACATTGTTACGCATCTCATGACTATATATCTGTCTTTTTTCTACTATGTAGTTCTTGGACAGTTTATGTATCAGAGATGGAAAAAACACAGCCATCTATCCTGCAGTTATTTGCCATTTATGCAATATTTTACATGATTTTTAAAAAAATTCTAAGCAGCAATTACTAAGATGCAGTAGATTCAGGGGAGTATAGACCACAAAATTTTAGAGTTCTGTAGGAACCTAGGAATCAATGAGTATAGGAGTTTTCAGAATATTTTAACAAATATTTTTAAAATGAAAAAAGATACAAGAGCCCAATGAATAATTTTGGTAAGGGTATATAGATGTTTGTTGGGGGTTGTGCGAGGAGTCAAGGAGCATCAGGAGCCTGGCTCCTTCTTCTCAGTTACCTCCCACTCCAACCTGTTGGACCTAGGGGGTTCTGTGGAGCAGGATTTGTAACTACTGGTTTAATACAAGCCCCCGCTGAGAACCTTACCACCCAAGAGGATGTATCCCAGTGTGGCTAAACTCAGATTGTTTCTCTCATTGGAGACTGCATTTTGAGTTAATTTGGCAATGTCTTACCAGAAAGAAGTGTTCAGATGGCAATGTCAGCTTTATTGGGATATTTCTTCTGAGAGAAGTGAAACATTGGATCAGTACCGTTCCAAGCCCAAGGTCACACTTGCGTAAGAAAAAAGATAAGCAGCAGCATTTCTTACATTTGTGGTCATGAAGCACAAGTAGTTGATTCATAAATAAGCTGTGATGAGGGGGTGTCAATACCAGGAAGCTTTAATCCTGGTGGTTTTCCTACTTCTTTAACCCCTCTGTTTGGAGCTAAATAAATCCTCTTCCATTTTGATCTTTTTATGTTAATTATATCCTGATTGTGTGTGTGATGCAGCCAATATCCAAAAGACCTCAACATTAATTGTAAACCAAATATTAGAATACTTCTATTTGAAAAGTGAATGCTCTTTCTCTTTTGTTATAGGGTCTTGTAAGCTTGACTGGATAAATTCAGTTTGCTGCTATCCAGAAGAAATGTCTCCCTTAATTTTACATAGTCACAGATCATGTCAGACATTAACTATAACTTATACTAAGACAATGGTACTGATCAACACTGAATTAGTGTTAAGTTACTTTTCCAGCACTTGGAATGAATTTGGGATCAGCTACTCTTCCCCTATCTCTCTTGATCTACTGGTAAGATGTTGAGAACTCTCAGGGGCTGGTCTATGTCTTTGAAATACAGTAAAAGTAATTGGCAAAGAGAAGATTGAACCTGTGATCTTGCCTCTCTTACATGACCTAATCAATCCAGAAAACCCCTACACAGCTTTTCTTTTGATTATTCTCCTCTTCTTACTAACATAAAACTCCTTGTCATCTTGCGACTCAACTAAACCATCACCAGTCACTCCTACTCTTTTAGTCCCACGTGGTATTCTTGCACATTAGGTGCTTAGTAGAATTTATTGAATCAATTAGTATAAATGGAGACATGAAGTCTCTAACCAGTTTGTAAGTATCGGTTTGAGGAATATAGCAATCTATGGTTACATTTCAAAGACTGCCACAGATCATTCATAGATGATGTACTTACTGAGCTGTGTCTTGTTCCGCAAAGCCTATATTTACCTTTGCCTCTTTGGTTTTATATAGTTTTGATAAATATGTATTTTCTAATATATGTTTTATAGGCAATATAATGAGGTAGAGGGTATATGTCTGCATATACCTGTGTTTACATGTGGATGAACACAAAATATACATCTGCATATGTATATATAGAGAGAGGACATATAAATATGAATAAATTTGTTCTGGTATGGATAGAGTAACCAACTATAATACAATTTTACGTATTATTTTTATAATTCAATAAGAGAAATTTCAAATTTTTATTACCCACTATCATTCTTATTTTTTAGGATGCAAATTTATGCTGAAACCTCTAAATTTCCACATTCTGTGTTTTGTTCTTCGCCTGTAACCATGGCTGCTTCTCCATGGTAGGAGAAAGTAAACAAAAGTAATTGTGATTTTAAAATATTAAACCCTGGTAGAGACTTGAAGATCCAATGTTATTTCCGAAAAGTCTCACTAGTTTATGCAAATAACACATATAAATTGACAATATTTTACTTTCCCTCTATTTCTACTTGCAAAACTTCTATAGTTTTTAAGTTGTAGATGGCAAAAACTAAATTCACTACTAACTAAGACTGAGGGCCCTTAGACATTGGAGCAAAGCCATACAGGAACAGAAGTGTGGTTCTGAAATGGAAACCCTGAGAGATCTCTTAACTATAAGAACTGTAGCAGATGTCACCATTTCACTGATGTTGGAAAGATGTTGGGGGTGGACAAGCCCGGATAGAATGGAAAATTCTTAGAATTTCTACACAGATATGATGTAGAAAACTCAATTCTGTTTTTCTCTTAATGGTTAGCATTAGTATTTGTGTAGAGAAGTGGTACCTGGGAAGTAGCTGGGGCACCTTGAGGGTAGGTACTTCTCTTGCTTCAGCCAGGGCGCTCACTCCATATTATATTTCAGCCTTCCATGGGAGATTTTATTTAGGAAATAGTTTTCACTAGTTCTGTCTTAGAAGGCTGAGTAGTGGTAGTGGTCTCATTAAGATTCTTGGTGGTAGCATGGGCTAACTGGTTCAGCTTAAGGTATAGTTTTTCTTTTTTGAGTTTTTGTGGTTTTACTAACTGTTTTCTCCCTAACATAAAAATCATAAGCCATAAATAGCAGATAAATTTCACTGTGAAGTGAAAAACTGAACTGGGAGTTTTTTTACTGTGATATTTGCAGCTCATATCACAGAGAAAGGATGATTTCCCTAATGCTGGGGTCAGCTACTGTAGCCCAAGGCCTGAATCTGGCCTGCTGCCTGTTTTTGTGATCAGGTTTGACTGGAACACAGCCACACTCATTTTTTAGCATATTATTTGTGGCTGCTTTCACCCTGTGGTGGCAGAATTCAGTAGTTGCAACAGGGACCTTATGGTCCACAAAGCCAAAATATTTGGCCCTTTACAGAAAAGTCTGCCAACTCTTGCTCTAATGAATAATGAGCTCCTACGACTCCAGATCAATACAAAAAGACCAACAATCCAATATTAAAATAGGCAAGAGATACATTTGTACATATCTAAGCAAAACAAAGCAACAGTAGACAGATTTCTCCCCAAATGCTTTATCTCCCCAAATGAGCAATTTACAGAGGAGAGAGCAGGATTTAGGGGACAAACAAGGGATGGTGTGACACTCAGAGACCAGCAAGAGCAGGAAGCCATTGCCAACCCTGGGAGTGAAGGCAGGCACAGAGAGAGAAGATGGAGTTACTGGCGTTCAGTCAGAGCTGGAGCAAGGCAGGGTGGATCATCCAAAGGAGGCTATAATCATAGAGGGATGTAGCCGCTGTCACTGAGAGAAATGTGTCACTGAAATGAGACAGGAATGGGAAAGAAATACCTTGACCTCTGTCTTTCCACAATACTGAAATGCCACTTTTTACCAATCATATTGGCAAAGAGCAAAATGTTAGCAACTTGTGTTGGCAAGGGTATAGGGAAATGGGTATGAGATATATAGATAGATAGATATAGATATATATCACACATATGTACATATAAAGAGATATGAAGGCAATATCTCTCAAAATTATAAATGCATATGACCTTTGACTCAGCAATTACATTTACAGGAATTTATCCTATTGATATTTCAGCAAATACATGAAGTAACCTATGCGTGAGGCTATTTACTGTGATTTTATTTGTAATAGGGAAAGAATGTAGATAACCTAAACATCCATCAGTGGGAGTGTGGTTATATAAATTATGCTGTATCCATTCAAGGGAATACTATGAAGCCATAAAACAGAATGAGGAGCCTCTCTATGTCCTCATATAAAATTAACACTAAGTTATATCATTAAGAGTATAGAGAAAATAAAAATATAGTATGTAGTATATGGCTATTTGTGTACAAAAGGGAGGAAAGGAATATATCAACATTTTCTTGTATATGCATAAAATAAATCCCAAGAAATAAACTGGATGCCTCTGGATCTGGAGACTGATGGGGTGGAGTGGTGGTGGTAATCTTTTTGTGCCTTTTGAATTTTGATAAAAAGAAAAGTAAGAATAATCTTACGGCCCAGTTAGACAGCATTCATCTGAAAATTTATTTGAGAAAAATCTCAAAATTCTAGTCCCTGACTCGTGGCCTTTTATGATTTCTCAAACAAGATCTGAGAAGCTAATTGGCAGATTCCGTGTAAAATGATAACTCTCATGGCTTCAGTGAGAAAGTCCTATCTCCTCTTCAGCCCAGTTTTAACCTTGGCCTGTTGGCATTACTATTTCTTAAATCTTTGCTTTCCTTAACATACTTGAAATCAGTTAACACAGTGTATTTTTTTGAATGTTCTGTCATTTGCACTTTCAGCTAATTCAGGCTGCTCCCATCCATTGGTCTGATTTATTGAAACTTTTGTGGATGTGTCATCCTCCTTTTTACCTAAGAGATATATATTTCCCCAATATATATATATATCCCCACATATATATGCTTTAGTTGTTTAGAGTGACATCTTTTAAATATTTATTTTGATGTGGAGTGAATTGTAATTATCAACAAGTAAACATTTGGACAATCACAGGATCAAAATACAGGAACAAATCTGGATTTCTCAAATCTGTCTCTTTTTATTTTTTTCTGGGCAAGATTTGCCTGAAGTACAAAGAACTGAATATGGATGAGCGCATGTTGCAAACTGATTTTCAGCTGTAACTGCAGTATGAACATAGGCAAAGAAAGTAGATTGGGAATATAGGCAATCATAGATGAGATTCTTACACCTGCCAGATACCATGTGTCGCACACAAACATCAACAGAAATTGAAATGCTGCCATCCTGTGACAGGAGGTTCCAATTGATGTGATTTGGATACATCTGTCTGCCAGTAGCTCACCTCATGAAACCACAGTCCCGTCCTGCTGTTGGAGTCAGTCAAAAGGCTCAGGGAGTGAGTGGCACAGGAGTCATCCTGGGAGCTGTGCTTGAGCGGCTTTGAGCTTCCTTCCTTTCCATTTACTCCAACTCATGAACATCAGCTTCCAAGGGAGCATTCCTAGCTGGGAGGCTTTCTGTAGTAAATGCCATTCTGAAAGCATATGTTCTTCAAATACATGGCCATGGAGCAGGGGGTTTAATATAGCAAATTGCCAGGTTTTGAATGCTGAAATAAAGATATGTTTACCATATTAATTTTGGCATGAAGAAGATGTGGACAGTGTGTGGACCCTTTCAGGCCTTAACTTAGAATTGAATAGTTTAAACAGGATCACCTAATTAAACTATTGCGTGAGACAGTGACTTAGAAGGGTAGGGTAGGGTAGGGTGGGGAGGTGTTTGCTCTGCCAAAGCCTTTGCTCCTGATTTTATTTTTGAGGCCAGAACTTTATGATGCTTCATGCTCTGTGCATGTGTTCTTTGTGTGTGTGTGTGTTTTCCCTCACTCATGGAGTAATCAGGAGCTTCATACAAGCTAATTTATGCAGCAGGGATCAGGCAGCAGGGGATACAGATCTCTGGGAAAGATGGGATTACTTTGCAGCATGAGCAGAGCACTAAGGATTGCCGCAGTCCTGCAGAAAGCCAAGTCATGCAGCAGCCAACAGTTCTCCATACGGTTTGACAGTCTGTGGAGTCAGCATCCTACTTAGATGCACCCGTCTTCCCTCACCCCTACCCCACCTAGCTACGTACTCGGCCCTCCAGCCATGCTCACCTCCTCCTTTTCTGTAGGTTTGTTGCGCTGATGGTCTATTCTTCACCATTCTCTGACTTTTCATACATGAGACTTTTCCTTTCTTAACTAATTGTGAACTCTTGACCACATGAGACCAGGTTTTATTCTTTTTGTTTTCTTTTTATGAAAGAATATACTAATTAATTTTTGGCCTTGATTCGTTTCTTCTGACTGGGTGTTAGCCAGCTGGATCACAATCCGCTGCAACCGGCTCCACTATTCATGTTTTTGATGAAGAAATTAGGTAGTATCTGAGTTGTACAGTTTTGCCATAGGAATGTGGATTGATGCTGTTCAGTGTGAGATAATACACATTTTCCCCAACGTTCAGATTCATAGGGGGAAAAAAGCTAAATGTACCAAGAAGTGTTTGTATTATGCTCAGACCCTTTTCATGGAAATACATTTTCATGTGAATCACAAATAAAAATCTACGGAAACACATTCTACCTATGTATAACTTCTTAGAGGAAACATGCGAATATTTAATGATCCTCTCTTATTGCCAAGAACTGACTGTGCTAGGCAATTTTTCATATGCTTAATAATTTTTAAATTATTACTGAATTCCATATATTAATCCTTGCAGTTATCTGAAATATGTATTATTTTTAATTTCTTTTAATTAAACCTTTTATTTTGAGACAATTATAGACTGACCTGCAGTTGTAAAAAATAATACAGAGAGATCTCTGTATCCTTTATCTCATTTCCTCCAGTGGTAACATCTTGCAAAACTATAATACAGTATTGCAACCAGAACATTCACATTGATACAGTCAAGAAACAGCATTTCCCTCACCACAAGAATCCCTCATGTTGTGCTTTTATAGCTACGCACAGTTTCCTTACACCCCAACCTGTATTTACCATCATAACCACTAATCTGTACTCCATTTCTACAAATGTGGTCAGTTCAAGAATGTTGTATAGATAGAAAATGCAGTGTATAACCTTTTGGGATTGGCTTGCCTATTTTTGTTGTTGTTGTTAGACAGGGTTTCACTATGTTAGGTTTTTCCCTTTTTATTGGTAAATATTCCATGGCATGAATGGACCACAGTTTAACCTTTCACCTGTTGAGGGACATCTGGGTTGCTTCTGGTTTTTGGTTATTACAAATAAAATTGCTATAAACATTCATGTACAAGTTTTATGGGAACTTAAGTTTTCATTTCTCTGAGATAAATGCTCAGGAATGAAATTGTTGGATTGTATGGTAGTTGAATATTTAACATGTTTAGCATGCAACTTGCAGTGATCCCTTAGCAGCAGTCCCCAACCTTTTTGACACCAGGGACTGTTTTCATGGAAGACAATTTTTCCATGAAGCAGGGAGTGGGAGAAGGCTTTGGGATGATTCAAGTGCATTACATTTATTGTGAACTTTGTTATTAAATGGTAATATATATAACAAAATAATTATACAACTCACCATAGGTTGGGGACCCTTGCCTTAAAGGGTACATTATTATCTTTATTTATTATATACGTTTGAGAAAACTGAAGCCCAGAGTAGTTAACTTGCCCAGGATTACATAGATAATAAGTAGTAGAGCTAAGACTTGAATCCAGGTCTGCATGACCCTCCAAATCTATACCTTTTCCAATCAAGGAGTCTGCTACAGTATAGAGCCTTTTACATGTAACAGTGTGGAATGGAAAACTGAGGGTTCTGTTTTCACCTGACCTTGAAACACTAAAACTGAGGGGGTAATTTCATGGTCATATTATTGTATATATTTTTTTTCTCAAAAAAGGAGAAAACAAATACCAGTAAAGAAGACATTAGAGTCTATAGTAGATATAATCAATTAGTATTCCCAGCATTTTAATACAAAAGGCAGTGAGCTTTATGATCTCACCTTTGCTGAGAGATTGCGGAGCTGGAACTGATTACCCAGTGAATCAAGGGCAGAGCCAGGACTCAGATATAAGCTCTCCATCCTGTTCTGTCTGGTTGACATCTCTCCTTCAGCTTGGACAGCCTTCAGTGTTGGGACAGGCAGCTGGTGGCTGGCAGTCCTCAGAAAGACAGATACCATCAATTATTGGTGTGTTAGTGGCAAAGATGTGGGTGGAGGGGGGAAGAGTAAGAGATTCCCAGGTGTTGCAAGATCTGATCATGGCAGGTATTGAAATGCTGATGGTGTTGATGGTTATTAGATGCGCAATGGGGAATTACCGCCCCTTCCTGTAATCTAAAAGGTTATTTCTGGGTGACATCTTGACAAGAAGATGTCCTGTGGGAAAACAGTGCTCAGTGTGCCCGACCAACAGCTGATTATTAATTCTTCATACGTTTGAAAGCACAGTGATAGTTACCTGGATGTTTGTTATGGAGCCATTGGAGTTTTTTTTTCCCCTCATAAAAAGGAGAGGGTTTTATTAAAGAGTTTGAGAAAATAACAGCTACAAAATTGCACATTGCTGCAAGAGTGGAAGGATCTTTCAACATAACTTTAGAGTCTGTGTAAATTATGCTGTTACAGAAAATATCCATTCTGTTTCAGAGATTTTAAATAAAGGCAGAGAGAGTGGTTATCACTTTGCTTTCTACAGCCTAAATATTTTTTCTGAATTACAATGGTTGATTTCAGTTTAGTCCCTGCAGACTACAGTAAAACTAGAATGAAAACTACTTTATCTTCATAGCAGTAAGACCTTTTGAAATCAGCTTCTATAACTTAACATCTTTTTAGCCTGTTTATTTCCAGGGATCAATATTATTTCTGTTGTAATGATGGGTCTTCCAGTTAATACTTCATACAGTTTCTGATCTCAATATTTAGTATTTAATTAATACATGAATAAGATTCTAGAAGTGGGTCTGACTAAGCCCTTACTCCGTTTATTCTTGGTAAATAATTTGCTACCAAGATTATTTATGATCTATTTTAATGACTATTATATCAATGATCCTTTCTTTGTGATTTCCTATGAGGACCCTATACAATAGTCATAAAACATTGCTAGATGCATATATAAAACAGGTCTAGTTCACGCCCCTTCTTTTATGTATAAGGAAGTTCCTTAGCTGGGGGTTATCCCATATTTAGTTTGGGAATAAGAAGCTAATGGCTAAATGATTTTCAAAATGTTCTGAGAAAGCAGCCTCATTCTATCCCTATAAACATAGGCATGCTCATATATGCCCCACTAAAAATGTATACATTCCCTAGTTTTGCTTTCATCACATCGATTGACTTTCAACATGTCAAACATTGTTTGACATAAGGGTTCCACTGCAAAAAAATTTGAAAACAATGGTCAAGAGGCATAATAAGGCTTCTTAGGGCTCTGACATCAATGATATATAGTAAATAACATAATTTGTATACAGGTATATATTTATGATCTTCCATGTGACAGATCTGGCACCAGTGGAACTTTTTTTCTTTTATTTTTAGTTGACGTGTAATAATTATACATATTGATAGGATACAGTGATATTTCGATATGTATATACAATGTGTAATGACAAAATCAGGGTAATTACCATATCTGTCATCTCAAATATTTATTATTTCTTTGCATTGTGAACATTCAAAATCCTCTCAGTTTTTGAAAATATAAAATTAGTTATAGTTTAATATAGTCACCCTGTAGTGCTGCAGAAAACCCAAACTCATTCCTCCTATCTAGCTGTAATTATGTATCAGTTAACCAACCTGTCCCTATCCTCCCCTCCCCCGTCTTCCCTCTTCTTCCCAGCCTCTAATACTTGTAATTCTACTCTCTACTTTCATGACCTCAACAATTTTTTTGGCTCCCACATATAAATAAGAACATGTGCTATTTACCTTTATTGCCTGACTTATTTTACTTAAAATAATGTTAATGTAGGCTCATCCACGTTTCTACAAATGATAGGATTTCATTCATTTTGTTCTTCTTAATGACAAGATAGTATTCCATTGTGTATATAATACCACATTTTCTTTATCCATGCATCTATTGGTGGACACTTAGGTTGATTCTATGTCTTAGCTATTGTGAATAATACTGTAATAAACATGAGGCTCTCCTCTTTTAGGGAAAAGAGAAAGCATAAGCTATATGGTATATCTGTGACTGTATCCTGGAATACTTTATAATTTCTCTTCTCCATATCATATTGCAGAAAGTAGAATCTGGTGCAGTGTGGTTGAAGAAGTACTTGACTGGTAATAAGAAACCTGATTTTAGTCTCAGTTTGACCTCTAGATCACCTGGCCAACACATTTGCTATAAATCTGATCTCTGTAGTCTTCATTTTATCCCCTTCTACCTAATAGTGATCATCACATAATAGTTTTGAAGGAGTTAATCTGTCATTAATTTTGTTTTTGTCACCAAACGGTCAGCATTTGCCGTCCCCTGAATTCTCTCTGAAATAATAGCTATCAGCTACTAGGTGTGTACTAAGTACCGGGCAATATTTTAAGTACTTTACGTGTGTTAATTTATATTTATAATCTTTGAGAAGGGGGATATGAGTTATAATAATTTGCCAAAGGTAAGTAGCTAGAAAGTGGAGATCTAAGGTTCGAACTCATGTCCTGTACCTTCTGAGCATGCTTTCTTTCTCACTATATTATATGCCTTAGTCTCAAAGTTGAGAGCCACAACTTATTTTTTCTTTTCTTTCTTTCTTTTTTTTATTTCTGCATATTATGGGGGTACAAATGTTTAGGTTACATATGTTGCCCTTGCCCCGCCTCCCTCCCTAGTCAGAGCTTTAAGCGTGTCCATCCCCCAGATGGTGCACATCGCACTCATTATGTGTGTATATACCCATCCTCTCCTCCCCCCTCCCATCTGCCCGACACCCGATGAATGTTATTTCTATATGTCCACTTAGGTGTTGATCAGTGAAGCCAATTTGCTGGTGAGTACATGTGGTACTTATTTTTCCATTCTTGGGATACTTAGTAGAATGGGTTCCAGCTCCATCCAGGAAAATACAAGAGGTGCTATATCACCGTTGCTCCTTAAAGCTGAATAGTACTCCATGGTATACATATTCCACATTTTATTAATCCACTCGTGTATTGATGGGCACTTGGGTTGTTTCCACAACTTTGCAATTGTGAATTGTGCTGCT